>JANKYG020450072.1:0-159436 GCA_026541955.2 Simalia boeleni
ATCGAAATGCTCGCCCCCTACTGGGCACGCCCTCTTGACTGCTCTGCACACCTTTGGACCATCTTCAGTAACGTGATACTTCATATTTGCCTCACCTCGGGTAGTAGAGGACTTTCTAACAGCTTACAAAATGTTCACCAAGAATAGGCGTCAAAATCGTAATCAAGCTTACCCTGGACAACATCGAAGCTTTCGATGGCACTACCCGAAAGAATTACGAGGGAATCAACATCGTACCCGTAGAAGTGCTCCCTCTCACTTCTGCCGTCGATGGCTACTGCGTCAACACCGAGGGCAAGAAGCTTCAGCCAGGGAACTCGTGGCCAACTCTCGGGGTGATTGTAGTCTCTTGTTAAGAGGCTGTCACTCTTAAAGGGGGTTGCGTTCTCGTCCCACACTAGAGGAAGGTTTACCCAATTCTCTTCAGTAAGAGTGATGTAAAGGGAGGAGAGAGAGAAATTGGCTTTAAGAGTAGTGTATTCGCGGAGGTCCTTTTCAGTTGAACTCATATCGCACACCATAAATTCGCGCCAATCTGTAGCGATGACTTCGCTGTTCCCCTCGTCAGGGAGGCCGAAGCTAAGCCAAAGCGCCCCCCTAGGCTTATCAGGGATAACATTACCGTCATGCTTAATGCTCTTAATGCGGTGGGGCGCTCGAATAGTCTCGTGGTAGTAGTACTGAAGAGGAAAGAGCATACTTGCAGGGATTCCCACTGAATTAAAGCGTTCCATCAACGCGAGGGTGGCTTTCGTATTCCGCATACAGTGACTATATCACATCACTCTTCGTCTTGCAACCCGTTAAATTGCCCTACCACTCCCGATTCCTCTAATAGGAAAAGATCGCGGAAGACGCTGTCTAAAGACACCAGAAGTGAGCCTTGGAAAGTGTCCACAACCCAAGGATCAAGCGTATCTTTATAAACTTCTATATTTCTTAAGCTCTCGTCTTTAATGGCCTCTAACGCTTTGTCTTCGCTCCACCACTGTAGAGGAGTATAGCAGGTAATGGGGTTTTTATCCATGGGGAAGAATCGTATTCTATCAGCTGCCGTGGGCGCGCTATTCCCGACTTTAACACATAATTTTAATCTATCTTTCACAACAGTTGCTACAAGAGCCTTCTGAAGACGACCAAATTCTTCAGCGCGCCTCATGGAAGAAAAGAAAACAGAAAATGCGATGGGCCCGAAAAGCATTGTTAAAAGAAACCACGCTGGGGTTTCGTTAACAACCCACTGCACGAAAATAAAGATAAACACTATAAAAAACAGAAAACCTCGCAAGACTTTCATATTAAGATCTTTAGAGACGGCTTTAAGAAATTCTTCAACAGTACCATGGGGCTGTTCTTTAAAACTATTCACTTGTAGCTCTCTTTACAAGAGGTAGCCACCAACCAGTAGGCATGTCTTTATAAACATTCGCCTCTTCGATGAAGGCCTCCCACTGTTTTGCCGTTAGATTAACATTTTCATCGCCCAAGGTTACTAAAAGCTTCCCCACCTCCAGAGGTGTGAGCACTGAAAGAAGTTTTGCAATAACAATATCCGCCATAGCGACTGGCTTCACCCAGCGGGGAGTGATGAAACTTCCCAATGAAGCTTGAAGCTTTTCAAGGGGAGGTAAGTTATCTTCATTGAGAGACAAAAGGTACACAGTCATCACTGCCACTCTGTTTTCGTTGTCATAAACACTCATGAAGTTGCTGAAGAAGCCTTCAGGGCGGTAGGGATTTTCGTAAGAGGAAAGTAGGGGAAGTACAGTAGCAAAGCTTTCCCCAGTGGAGCGCAAGGAGTCTTTCTTATTGGTTGTGGTTTCTTTAAGAATACTTTCACTTAATTCGATAGCAGCGTCAGCAGTGGAGGCAGTAGAGACTTTACCTAATAACTGTAAGAAGTCTTCCACCTTCATCCCCAACACATAAGCTCTGTATTTTTTAGTGTGGAGGGGTAACGTCTTAAACTTTAGGCGCAGGGGCAATCCGTTAATAACATTATCTAAGTTAAAGGTAGTGAATTCACTAAGTGACCGCTCTTTTTCATCATCGGTCAACTTTGTGTTTTCTACGTAAGCTGCAGCCCGAGCAATTTTTAAACCCTCTTCATGAGAAAACACTCTATACTCTTTAGAGGTTCTCACTATAGTGTTCAAAAATATAGCATCATCATATGAAAGAAATGAGTAAAGCGGAAGAAGATTTAAAAGCGCGTTTTGAGAGCTTGTGGGCGGCCTCTCGTTCTTGTTGTGAAGGTTTATGCATTCGTTAATAGCTTTTTCAGGAATTTCTATTCTGGTTAAGCCGAAAAGAGCTATAGCTTTATCGCGGGGAGAAGCGTTACTCTTAAAATATTGATAAACTCCTGCTGGAAGCCAAGAGGCAGAATATTGATTAACTGCGTACAGTCTTTTAATGTCATCTAATTCTAGAGCGGCGAAATTTTCTTTCAAGTAGTCTCTAAGCGCGGCAAAAACTTCAAAGTCGGCAGCGTCTAAAGAAAAGCTCATCATGCGTTGCAATCCGCCGGCTACAGGGCGGAAAGCTATGCTCAAAAAGAAGCCTTGCGGGCGAGGCTCTACTGAAAATTCAACTCTCCCAAGAGGGATCTCAAAGTTACCATTGAATACAGGCGGTGCTAAAATAGACAAGTTTCCTCACCCTCGTGTCACAGAGACTAACGGCTGCCACCAGCTAAGGGGCATGTCTCCGAAAGTATCAAAATTCTGAATATATTTTTCCCATTGAGAAGAAGTAAGAGGTTCCTTCGCTTCGATAACTTCGTTGATAACTGCCACCACTTTATCCGCGGGCATCACTTCACTCATGCTTTCAAGAATATCAAGAAATCTAGGTTTCTGCTTAATCCAGCGATTAGTCTTTTCACCTACAAGATATTCAAATTTTGTGGCAGCTATTATCGTGACCTTGTCCTCTTCGACATGCTCTAAATCACTCACTAGGACTTGAAAGAAAGGAAGAAGTTTTGCACGGTGAGCGTTATCCATGAATACACTGTAAATGTTAGCAAGAAGAGTTGGATTATCAAATTTCACCACTGAAGGCAACACTTCAGTGTAAGCATCATGAGCTATTTGTGCTGCGAAAGCGCCCGGTTCGCCTCTTTCTGCTAGCTTCCTTTCCGAGATAACGAGAGCTGAAGCCCCTGAAATTGAATGAGGTATCTTACCTGAAAGGTACACCACATCTTTCGCTGGAAGATCAAGTAAATAATTGCGATACTTAACCGTTTTCCAAGGAAGCTCAGGGGGAGCAGCCCGCCGCGCAATAACTCTGTCAAAATCACTTACACTAGCAAGTTCTTTAAGGGGTTTTTCTAAAAGCTCTGTATCTTTTGTCGTGTGAGCTAGATAGAACAGACCATAAAAGTCCTCGAGCTCGGAATTAGCCATCTCTAGAGGAGCCCAAGTATATTGTGAAATTAGTTTCTGAGCCACACGATAATTTTCGTTTTGCTTAGTCACCGTAGGGTTTAACAAGTAAAACGCTGATTCTACATCAACGACTCTAGGCGGCTTCGCCGCGTGCTTCTCCACCGTTTCATGATAATTGGTAAACGTTTTTCTTTTTGCTGGTGGAAAATTTTCGGTAAGGGAAAAAGCTTGAGCTCTATATGACATTCCTGCGAGATCAGAAAGCGTCACATAGTGACTTCTTCGTTGAGCTAACAGATTTCGCTGCGTGTCACTTAAAGAGGTAGGGGGAAGAGCGGTGAACACCTCTTCAAAAATCGAGAACATTTCTTCCCAAACCTGACGGTTGACTTGCTCATAATCGCCCCGCGACCTGTACTCCATCACTTCAAAAAGATCAAGCTTTTTCTCAGAAATCCCCGAGATGTTAAAAGAAATTTTTATTTCGTTCCTAACGGAAGACCATTGCCTTATGTCCAGGCTACCCGAAAGAACAGTGCCGTCTGAGAGTGTTACTTGCTTCGCCCAATTCATCTTTACCTACTTACCTCAAGAGTTATTACTATTCTACCAATTAGAGTGGAGTTCTCGTGAAGTAGCAGCCTTAATTCTACTGTGAAATTAGATCAAAAACAACCGATTCTGTATCGTGCTGCGTAAACCCAGTTATTGAAAAACAACAATAGACTTACTAAAAAACATCAGCTATAACCTAGGCTACATTTAGGTTATAGCTGATGTTCTTAGATGCTGTTTTTAGCTGTGAAAGGTGATCAGTGAGTGGGAGGCTTACTGTCGGCATCCTTCTTACGGCGAGTCACCAGGAAGACGGCGACACCTCCGGCAGCAACAACAGCAGCGCCGCCACCTACAAGCCCCCAGTTCACTGGTGTGGTGGGGGCACCAGTGTCAACCTTCCCACCGGGGGTAGTGGGGGTGGGGGAAGTAGATGGCGAAGGTGTGGAGGGAGGAGGGGTAACAGTGTTAAGCGTGTTCTTCACTGTGAAAGTGATGACTTGCTTATCGTCACTTACAAAAGAATGGGGTGTAGGATCAAGCTTATAGCCGTTGGGGGCGGTCACCTCAACGGCTTTACCAGCGAGGTGGTCGCAGGTAAGATCCCCACGAGTGTTGCTATCACTGTTAGCGTACTTCATCCCAAAAAGAGTAAACGTCGCTTTACCGTTAGAGTCAGTGGTGACAGTGATGGAGGTCGTCGCAGAAATATCTTTAGCAGCCTTACTGTTAGCGGAAGCATAAGTAGCTTCGGAAACTTTGTTCAAGTAGTCCATGTAAACAACTGAAGGCTCTTTAGCAAGACCGTAACTCCAGTTGTTCACGTCAGTAAAGGTGTTGTAGCTAGTTACAAAATCTGCCCAAACCTTAGTTGTTTTAGCTATAGTAAGAGCATCTTTGTTGCGAGTAAGTTTCTCAATTTCACCAGAAAGGTAAGTGTAATAGGGGGTGTCTCTTGTTTGAAGCTCGGGGTTCTTATTTAGTGCTTCAGTAAGAGCCTTTAAACGTTTCGAAAGATCAGCCTCGTAAGCCGCTACCTTACCGTCAGCATCATTTTGCCATTGAATGATCGCTCCAGCTTGTTGCTGACCGGTGGCGCTAGTAGGGTCTGAAGGGTAACCAGGGAAATTACGCCCTAGGTTATTGAGGTAAGCGGCCTCAATGGCTTTACCAGCGCTAGTTGCTGAAAGGGGCGAAAAAGCTGAAGTGAACGCGCTGGCGAACTTACTCTCATCCCCTGAGGCGTCACCGCTCTTCAAGAAGACGTTAGGGGCGCTATCTATCCGAAACGTAGCACCTGCTAGAGGTTTACCATCTTTTGAAGAAACCTTCAATAACGTTGCTACACTTACATCGCAACCGTTGCTTTGCCCGGCGAAGGCAGGAGAGGCAGTGAAGGCAAAAGTTGTAGCGAGAAAACCACTAGCAGCAAGAGCGACAACACCCCGCTGAATGCTTTTATTTACCATGGTCTATATTCCTTAGGATTAACGAGCACGCTCATGACTTTACCACAAAATATCGCTTGTGATCTCATCCAAACACCTCTGCTTAATCGTAACTAATAAAAAGATTTATAACTAACAAAAAACTGACAAGAACATAAGTCAATATCGCTAAATTAAAGCACTTCGCACAAAAAGCTGTGCGAAGTGCTTTAATGCGGGTGAGCCTTCACTTAACTTCAGCCGGGCGCCTACGAGAAAGGAGCTTATCAGTAGTGAAAGTCAGCTCTTGCGAAAGCCAATTATCATCTGCCACCTTCACCCAAGTGATGCCGTACTTGTCTCTCACCTTTAGAAGTGTTGGGCTAGCCGAAAGCTTTGCGAGAGTGAGAGTTCGTTGCATGCCGCTCCTTCTTAAATAGGCGAACTAGTTATATGATACATCAAAAAGCAGGAAAAATCAACCTGAAGCTTTAAAAAGCTTTTCCAGCTAACCACCGAGTGAACACCAGCAAAGCGCGATCAAGTAAGCCTATTTTCTTATTAGTTGTAGGGGATGTCTTCGTAGTCATCACCGCTCCCCCACTTATCGCTAAAGTCAAAATCTTCAGGCTCAAAACCAGTATCCGAGGAGAATAAATCATCGCCTTCCTCGTTAACGAAGTCTTCAGGCTCAGGCTCAGTGCGAATGAATAATCTATCTCCAAAGTACAGGGTGCCCTTATCCCATTCAATTTTGGTAGTCTCGTTAAAAGTGATGAGATTTCCGTCATCTTCAATCTCTTCTAAAGATAACCCCATTTGCTTAGCAAGAGATATGGGAATGAGGCCTATACGACCACTATTAGAAGAGTAAGCACGGCCAGAGCTATCGTGGTAGACTCCTTCACCGGGTGTGTCAAGCGCTAAAACCGGGTAACCGTTGAAAGCAGCTCCGTAAGCGTGATCCCCTGGTGCACTATAAGCACTTGAGACATACTTCCAGTCTTCCCAAGCTTTCTCATCAACACCTGCAGTGTAAATGGGATCTCCCACCACATATACTCCAGCAGGTACTACAAAGCTATCGCCAGTTTGTTTCATGCCGGGAGGGAGAGCGGTAACCCCGATGCGACCTTTTGCGAAAGAGGGAATAGCCTTCGCACTCATTCTTTCTTCGTAAGCTGCACGAGCCTCTTCTTTAGTGGAGAAATGGTCTTTAACCATGTCTCCGAAGGGGCATCTTTCCTTAGCAGTACACCACGCTGGTGCTCCTGTGCGGGGGCTGATGTGGTATTTACCACTTTTAGTCGCCGCTACAGTCATGAAAGGCCCTCCCTCAAATATTACCACAAAAGTTTCTAAACGATTTTGCCGAAATTTTCTAATTTTCTTCAGCTAAGCGCGAAAAACCATCAGGCTAGCACTTTACCCTAGAAAAATATTGAAATCAACGATCCCAGCTATAACGATAATTTGAAGTGCGCTCTTCGTACTCGTCAGCGCTCATCCGAGAGGAGTCCCAAACATCATCGTCATCTCCCCACTCGTCTTTCTCTTCTTTAAAAGGATCATCTTCCCAGTCATCAACACTGTTGGGATCAAAGTCAACATCATCAAGTGACTCTTCTTTGAAAGAGTAAAAATCATCATCGTCACCAGCGGAAGTAACCTTTGCTGGTTTAGCCGAAGCTGTAGTTTTACCCGAAGCTTTCTTAACTGGCGAAGCTGAAGGAGCTGTTTTAGTTTTCTTCAAACCTGTAAGGGTAGGTGCTTGCCGTTTTTCGTAAGCAGCACGAGCGGCTTCCTTAGTAGGGTAGTGATCTTTCGCGTCCCCCAACGGACAAGGCTTAGTGTTCGCGTAGCACCGATTAGGGTTACCAGTAGTAGGTGAAATGTGATATTTTTCCGCCATGACTAAAAATCCTTTTTGTTAAGAGAAAAGCTTGATATGACATCGCTATACTTATCTAACGAAAGATTGTTAGAATAACCCTACCTTGAAAATTGGGAGGAAGCATGCCGCAACAGACTTACACTCTTACCCGTCTCCGTGCTCTTATGGATCAAGACAAAGCGCGCATGGATGAAGGCGACAGACTTTATAGTAAAAACGCCGAGGAAGTAAGTAAAGCAGCTTTTCTACGTTCTATAATAGTTCTCGCGAGTCTTTTCATCATAACGCTAGTCATGCTATCCTCTCAAACCCCTGAAGAACTTCGCTCTAGAGTGTTTTACGCAGCAATGTTCATTGGTGGGGCAATAATTTACACCTTCGTAAAGCCTCTTAAAAGCGCCCGAGCAGTAAAACTCTTTAACCATGATGAAGAAAATTTTCTACGCTCTACCTGGGGCACTGACCGACATCCCTACTTAAACCTCAGTTGGGATGACAGCGTAAAACTTTACGAAGTGACTATCTCTACCGGAGGAGACACCCAACACTTAGGCTACATCCAAGACGATGACTCCTTCATCGAAGATTTTGTTAGTCTTAGCGGAGAAAATCCGGCGAGCTGACACCTAAAAGTGGATTGGGCAACGCTTAACGCTAACGGTTCAGCGCTAATGATCCTCTCACGCCTCTTGCTCAAGATAGCCCCGCACGGGAAGCTCATGCTCAGGAGCTTCGTCAAAGCTAGTAGTTATATCATGCTCCACGAAAGCTTCAAACACGGCTCTGCGAAGAACAGCCATCGCTTGACTTCGAGAGGACTTAGGTGGTAGAGTGATGCGGAGGCGGAGAGTGACGCTGTTAACCTCAGTCTCCACTAACCCTAAAGTCTCCACTTTAGTAAAAATTGGGACTCGGCCGCTAATTTTTTTTACAGCGTTGCTCACATTGTCATGAAGATTTAAAGATTCTCTAGTGTCAGAGTCACGAATGGCTCTCATATCCCACAAAGTGTCCGCACCCATGGTGGGCACCAAGTCTGGAATAACAGCAACGATCTTCTTCAAAGTGTCAGTGTTATCGTTAACCTGCGCATCATCAAAGCCTGCACGAGCGCGAGCCACTTTATCAACGTTGTCGAGAGCAAGCGCAAGACTGTTAACAGTTTCATCCAAAAGCTTCTCGGCGAACTTCAAGTCATCCATACGAATGTGTTTATTTTCTTCGTTCCAAGTAAGCTTCACATCAGTAGTCACCATGCCGTGCGTGGCGGTCATGTTCCCAATCTTTGCGACTTCACTGTGACGGACAAACCACACAGTACCATTAGCGGCTTCAAGTGTGGTAAGTCTTACTCCGATGTGCTTCACCACTCCCGCCACCCCAAATTGGGTGTCAATGTAATCACCTACAGCATAAGCATCAGTCATAAGAACGGTGATACCAGCTATAACATCTTTTGCCACTCCTTGAAGGCCAAGACCTATAGCAAGAGAAAAACCACCGATGATAAAACTACCCGTCGTTTTAGACATGGTGATACCTAAGTGGGCGAACACTGTGAAAAACGCAACCATCCCCATTATTGGGTCAAGAGTGCTTTTAGTAAGCCCTACTATAGTGCTTGCTCTTTGCACGCCACGGTTTTCGAGAGAGTCCTTATAGAGTTTAGCATGCCAAGCCCTAGTGAAGCGGTTTTTAAACCATTTAGGGAGCTCTCCCTCGATGCGGCGAGGTATCACTGCTTCGATAAGAGCAAACACTAGCCAGCGAGCTATTATAAAGGCTATGATTATGAGAGTGATTTCAAGCCAATGCGCTACAAAGTTTGTGGCGATGGTCTCAAAAAACTTCTGCAAAGTAGTCAGGGGGTTCTGAGTGAATCCTGTAAGAAAGTCAGACCAATTCATGTGAAGCTATCCAAGTATAAAAGCGATTAAAAAGTTAATTATTCCAACTTTTTCATATCGGAGACTTGGAAATGATGTTAACCTCGTTACCTTTTTCCGCTAGAGATCGAAGCTTCAAGATCCCGCAAATCGTATAGATCAAAGTGCGTGGGCCAAGTACCGTGTACTTGTGAAACTATTTCTTCAGGGAATTGTTCAAGGTTAACGCCGAGACTTCCCATCAGACCACCAGCGATAGCACAGATGGTGTCACTATCGCAGGGACCGCAAGCAAGAATTTCACGGAAGATGGCCATAGGATTTTTAGGAAGCTGTGAGAGATTTTTATGAACTGCACT
This sequence comes from Simalia boeleni, assembly GCA_026541955.2. NCBI lineage: Eukaryota > Metazoa > Chordata > Lepidosauria > Squamata > Pythonidae > Simalia > Simalia boeleni. The sequence continues at coordinate 9,517 of JANKYG020450072.1, forward strand.
CAAAGCTTGCTGAAAGCTAGGGACAACCCACCAACCTCTAGTACCGAATTCATAACTAGGCGTGGCTAAAGCTTCAAGAATAATCTCATTCCAATAATCTTGCCGATCTTTCCGCAGAAGCTTTACTCCCGCGTTAGGTTTAAAAACACCTGAATTATCAAGAGCGTGCTTCATCATCGCCACCCAAAGAATAGATGCTTCAAGACAGCGAGGGTCAGCGTGAGTTACCTCCGTCACCTTCACCGCAACATCCACTAATTCATCTTCAGTAAAAGGAAAAAGGGCGACAGGGTGAACGCGCATGAGTGACCCGTTGCCAGCACTGTTATCGGGCGCTGCTGCAAACATTTTATAAGAAAGCGCAGTAGCAAATTTGTGATCAATTATCTGGTCTTGAGGGAGGGGGTGAAGAACACTTGCAGTTTGATTACCGATGCCGAAGCCATCCTCAGTAGCCCACTTTTTGAAAAGAGTAACAACAGTGTCTAAACCTTTATCCGTGCGGAGGTCCTCCTGGAAAGCGGCTAAAGCGATGCAAAGCGCCATGCTGGTGTCATCACTCCACCTGCCACTATCACCTATCGAGTACCCGCTATCCGGGATTTCAAGAAGCAGGGGCTCATCAAGCTCTAATCCGCTTCTTGTAAATTCGTAAGGAACACCTATCGCATCACCCAACGCAGAAATCGCCAAAACATCACTCATACATACCTCCTAAAAACGCTCCTATATCATATAGGTAATTATCACTTTCCGAAGTTTTCACGAAGAATGCTACGAATTTCTTTCCAACTAGTAGCCCGCACGCCAGGGCTATCTACGTTATAAGCCATCTCTTTACGAATGACGAAACGCCCAGCCGCAGTCAACCCTTCAAGATTCGTGGGAGAGTCATCAATGTAAGCATCAGCGTATTGCAGTACTTTATTATCGAGGAATGAGATGTTCGAGTAGGGAATACGGTTCGCCTCAAGTGCCTCTACAGTCTGTGCTACCACTTTACGGTGCTGGCCAGGGTTCACAAAGCGGCTAGTGATAATGTTGATCTGATAGCCAGCGGCACTCAACTCCCAGAGCGTCTCACGAGCACCTGGGACAAGCTCTAGCGATGTGTAAAGACCCTCGTCAACAGCCTCTCCGTGAGCTTTACAAAAAGCCTCCCGCGAGGAAAACCAGCCAGCCTCACTCATGTTATACGATAAAGGCTCCCCAGACGGAGGAACAACACCCCTCGTATGCAGCACATTCCGGAGGCCTTCAATGTATTGAAAGACTACTTCGTCCAAATCAACGCCAAGTACAGTATCTCGAACAGTCATCTTTACTTCCTTACATATTTAAAAACTTACCTGACTTTGCTCACTATTATTCTACCGAAATTTCGGAGTTTTGTCAACTCAATTCAAGAAAAATACTTCTAATAGGAAACGCCAACGCCACAAGTGTTGCAAGCCAGAAAGTGATGAGCCAAAAGAAACCTGGGATAACCCAAGTGATTTCACGAAGAGCTCGAGCATCACTATCGCTAGTGTCGCCCCTCAAATGCTTTATCGTAAGTTCTCTAAGTACTTTCACGCCTCCGACAATGAGGAACCATCCAAGAGAGTAAAGCACCATTGAAAGTACACTGTCGGGCGCGTACCACCAAAGCCACCATGAAGCGAAAGCGGTGGCCGTTAGTGTAATAAAAGCTACCATAGATCTTATCTGAAAAAACATGATTAAGGAAACCACAAAGGTGAAGGTCATGGCAGCGTTGTGCCAGCCTGTTGTAGCTGCCCAAAGATAAAAACTTCCTAAAACTGCAGGAGCAGGATAACCCCACCAAGTGGTCCAAATGCGGAAGGGGATGAAGCCGCTACCTACGCTAACAGTAGAGCCTGAGCGGTCTCCATGAATGCGAATGCCTGACAAGCGACGACCGACTAAAAGCCCAGCAATGGCGTGACCACCTTCGTGTACTACAGTCACTAGGTAAGAACTCCAACGCCAAAATTGCGGCACTAAACCAGCAGTAAGAGCTATAAGAAAAAGAGCTGTAAGTAAGGGCCAAGCGGGAAGTTGCGGCGCTGTTTGCTCAAAGTGTACCTTCATCGCATCCCAGAAGGGTTCAAGCTCTTTCGGCATATTCTTCCTTCCGTAGTAGCTGTTTTTAAATATCGAAAGTTGAAAGTTGATACACGTTACAGAAAACGTGGTTACAGAGTAATGTTACCGAAAAAGTCAATTTCTGTCAGCGCTACATAAGGCTACTGTTATACTATAGCTGACTGCTATGAGTCCCATTTTAAGCACTTGACTTTAGCGTTGGTACTCACGCTTCCACTTGGCTTCAGCGCGAGCCTCAAGATCTTTCACTACATCAGCCTCAGAAACATTACGCTTTCTAGCAAGTGCCGGGACAAGCACATCCACATGTGCTTGATAATGAGCTTTATTACTAGTGTTGTACTCTCTCCCCTCCGCGTCCCATTGCTTATAAAGTTTTTGCTGTACTAAAGCGTCAACAGCGGCAATCTGTGCAGCTCTTTCCGTTTTGATTTCTTCATCGTAACGGCCCCACCCTTTAATCTTAAGGGGCCCTCCGTCTTCAGCCCAAATGCCAGCAGCTTTAGCCTTCGCCTCTTTAGCAGCCTTAACCCTAGCTCTTTCCTCACGAGCCTCTTGCTGCTTCTTCTCATCTTCCGTAAACATTTTAGTAGGTTTTTTCAAGCTACTCACTGGCGCAGAGGGATAACACACGGTGCAAGCCCTTTCGCCCGCGGCGTCCACAATCTCATCTTCGTTCTTGCCAGAATAATCAGTCATCCAAGCGTATTGCGTAGTAGGAAAACAAGTAGAACAATTCATGTCCTTATGAACGTGACCGTTGCCGTTACTTACAAGAAAGGCGCGCTGCCAACCGCCTCTTCGCTGGAATTCCGAGTTGTAGGGAGCAGCCTCTTTAGCCGCGGCATCAGCTATAGCTTTCTGCTCAACAATTTTTTCTTGAAGGCGAGCTATACTCCTTTCGTAAGTATCCCAATTAGGGTGTCCCTGGGGATACCGCTCTTGATACTTACGATCTTTTTGAATGCTGTTTATCGCCGACGTGACTTGAGCTTGAGCGCTAGCCTCTTTATAATAGAGTTCGGCCAACTTTCCATCAATGTTGTCTGGGGTGGCTTTTTTGAGCTCTTCCTCTAAAGAAAGGTGAGCAGCCTTGCGAGTCGTGGTAGAAACATTTCCTAAATCTTGACTCATTCTCTTTTCGTAAGCTGACCTTGCTTCTTCCTTACTGGCGTAATGGTCATTTTCACCCCCGACGGGGCAGGATCTTACTGAAGCAGTACATTGATTTGGACGGCCTGTGGTTGGACTTATATGGTATTTAGCCATGGTAAACTCCCATTAAAATTCTCTATATAAAAGAGCGTTCTTCATAAAGCACATCAACATCATAAGAGCCATTTTCTTCAGCTTGTGCTAGCATATCAAAAACATCCCGCACGTCACTGAAGTCTTGCTCTCCGAAGCCCTTCAAATAATAGTTGTCACTAACAACAGCGAGCGCTTTTTTAATAGTGGCGCGATCCTCGAAAGAGGGGGCTTGGGAAAGAATAGCACGAGCTTTCTCAATATTCTCTTGATCCCGCTTAAAGGCTGCTTCCTTCTCTTTAATTTCTATAGTTTTACTTCTCACTGTAGGGACGTTAGAGGCTTTCATAGATTTTTCGTAGCCCTCGCGGGCAGCCTCCTTACTGGCGTAATGGTCGCTTTCACCCCCGATGGGGCACTTCACCGTGGCTCGACAAATGTTAGGTCTTCCTGAAGCTGGAGAAATATGATACTTAGCCATGTCAGTCACCGATACCGTACCCTGATGTGCCTCCGCAGCGGGAACAAGAACTCTCATCACTGTAAGCTTGTTGCTTGAAGTGGTGATGAGCAGGATCACCAGTGCCACAATATGAACAGACGGCGTTCGCGCTTACATACTGAGTATAGGGCGGTTCGCTACCAGTGTACGCTTTCACGCTTTCGTTAGAGCATGAACCGTCTCCGTTGCTATGGAGCGTACGGTAAGTAGCCTTATCATAGACTACCTCCTCACCACATTTAGTACAGAATCTTTTAGAGTCTTTAAGAACCGCTACATCTTTTGTGGGGTTACTGCTATAGCTTCTAGCTGGAGTGCCAGCGTATTTTTCAAGAGTGGTTTCGCCGGTGGGAATGCCGTAGCGGGGATTCTCCGCAAAGCCAGTTTTCGCCACAACTGCAGAGGTTAACTCACTTTTTTCAGCTTCAAGAGCATCAAGCTCATCACTATATTCTTGCAGCCGCATTTCAGTGTCGATTTTTTCAACTTCGACACGAAAGGCTACGCTTTCAAGATCTGGATAACTCTTAGAGGGATACGAAGGCTCACCACGATTTGGGGAGTAGGGTTCAGCTTTCTGCAGTTCACGAAGCGCTTCACGAGCATGCCCATGTACTGTCCCTCGTTTATTTGCCTCCCCGTAAGCGTAATCTTCAACCGGGCGATCCTCAGCCTCACGAGCTTTCGAAAGAGCTGTTTTAGCTTTATCATAAAAGTCGCGTTTGCGGAGCTCTTGCTGCGCAAGCTTATTAACAGTATCTACTCGAAGGTTAACATCACGAAGCCGCGCCCAATCTTTTTCAGTTTCTTTGTTAAGAGCTTCTTTAGCTGCTGTAGTAATAGAAGTCTTCTTCAAGGTTTCGCTCTTCATCTTTGTCTCGTAAGCAGTTTGCGCTGCTTCCTTCGTGGGGTAGTGGTCATTTTCACCACCCAGGGGACAAGGCTTAGCTCTCGCTTTACAAGCGTTGGCACGGCCAGTTTTAGGGCTGATGTGATACTTTGCCATGATGACTCCTCACTTAGGCGGATCACGGACTTTTCTAACTAAGGTGAGGCTCCTAACAGCTTCAACCACCAAAAGACTTAGTGGAGACCGCAAGGGTGAGGCCCCTAACAGTTACAACCACCAAGAGTGTCTTGGCCGTGGGTCTTGGAAGCTTCCTTCCGCAGGGATTCTGGTTTGAGCCTCGCCTACTGTAATCCCTTTTTCAGCTTCATCATTATATCATGTTTTATCTAAACGCTGATAAAACACAAGTTGCTATTAAGGACATTCACTCGAAAAGCGTTGCTACTCTTCCCGAAGAGAGAGTCTTAAGGAAGAGTTCTCTTTCCTCGTCGTTAAGCCGAGGGTCAAACGGACCCTTTGTGACACCCCACCGCTTTTGATAAATGGTCCACCGCACAGTGTGCTTAAAGTTTCTAAAATCGCCGCTATTCTCTTGCGAAACCGGCTCCTCAAACTTTTGTCTGTGAGACCGCATCACATCATCAACTGTATCGAAATATTTTATCTCAGGGATGCGAAAGGAGGTTAACATTGCGCTATAAGGATTATCTGGTAAACTGTTCAGCCCATGCCCAGCGTGACGAGCAAAAACTGCCTCGGAGAAAGGTGTAGAGCGAGCAGTGATAGTAGAAAGCTTATCCACGCCAAGATAGTTAACGTCGAGCTCATCTCTCATAGAGTGCGTGGCTTTCTTCAAAGAAGGATACGGTGCAGTAAAAACAGTGAAATCATAATCATGAATTTCCTTCCCCGGAATAGCAGTATTGTAAAGAGCGCTACCAGCCGGCATCACCATAAGAGGCGTGTAGGGAGACTCTTTCATAAACTGGGAAAGCTTAACTAACGCCTCTTGAGGGTAATATCTTTCGCCGTTAGCGATTAACTCGTCTACTAATTCTAGCTTTCTTTTTCGAGGAAGTACTAAACTACTCATCCTTTTCTCATAGGCTTCTTTCGCGTCTTTCTTCGAAGCGAAATGGATTTCAGTGCCCCCGATGGGGCAGGGCCTTACTGAGGCGGTGCAAACCGCAGGCCCCTTATCAGTAATGTGGTATTTGTTCACGAGTTACCTCACTCATCATGAGAATTTTCATTAGTAAGTTCAACGCCGAAAAGAACCAGCAATTCTCGGAAAGCTTCGTTTGTAAAAGTTATTTCAGTCCGCACCGGACTTTTTACTATCTTACTGTCACCCTCAAGCTCTAGAAGGTAATTACCATCAACGTCTTGATACATGTGAGAAACAGAAAGATCACCTAAAGAAAGATTTTCAAGATATATAGCTACTTTAAGCTTATCGTCAGCATCTACTTTCACCCGGAAGGCTGCGCCAGCTGTTAAAAGATTGCGGATAGCATCAAGATACTTTAACTGAGAAAACATTAAAAACCTCCTTCAGGAAGCCATTCTATCACGAGTTCTTCTCAATCGCATCCCGATGCTTGAAAAGCGCTACCATAGTCATTTTAGCGTCATCAAGAGCGCGGTGGGCTCCCTCATACTTTTCTCCGCCTGCTTCTACAAAATCTTGGTTCGCATTTCTTTCAGTTTCTGGCATGAAGTTCTTCACCACCATGCGGGTGTCAAGCACCTCCACTTGTCCTCTATCTATAGCACTGTTAAAGCCAGGGAGGTTATGCGAGAATTGTGACACCTCGTAAGAAGCGTTATGAGCTACCAAGACGCTCCCCCGAAGTGTCTCCATAAGTTTCTTTTGCTTTTCACCGTCTTCAGTAAAAGGTTTCAACCCCTTCACCATTTCAGGTGAGATATTGTGGATGTGCTCAGCGCCAGTGCCCTCAGTTTCGTGGAGGTTTTTAGGGACTCCACAAAGATAAGAGTCTTCCTCAACACGGCCATCCGGCCATCTTTTGACATAACCTACTTCAATGATGCTTGAATAGGGACCAGTGTCTACACGATTACGGATCATGGGTGCTGCTACTTCAAGGTCAAGCATCACTAAGGGCTTATCAGAGCGGAGGGGGGCCTCAGCCCACACTTTCCGATAAGCTTCAGTTCTACTCAGGCCAGTAGCTTCATGTGCCGCAACTTTTCTAGAAATTTCATCTTCACTCATGCCGCTATAGCTTGTCAACACTTGTTGTGCTTCCCGCTCTGCCGGTCCCTCGATGGGGGGATGGAAATCATAGGGACCGTTTTCCTGTTCTTTCCGCGCTTTCCATGCCTCAAAACGAGCCGCGTCTTTCTCTTTCTCAACACGAGCGGCTTCCGCTCTGTGAGCCTGCACATCTTCAGGGAAGGCTTTCTCCCTATTTTCATACGCTAACCGCATGTTGTAGTAAGCGTCTTTCCGATCTTGAACTAACTGATACCAAGTCTTTGTGAATTTGAAGTTCGGGTTATTTTCTCCATTCTTCACTCTCTTGTCTAAACTCTTCCACTTGCTAGTGGCCTTCACTAACGTTAACTTAGCGGCAGCGAGTTCAGCGCTATCAGCAGCTTCTGCCGGGACCGTAGCATCCGACGATGGAGCGTTAGGCTTTGAGTGAGTCTGTATTACTGAATCTTTCATGGAAAGCTCAAAGCCCGCTTTAGCTTCTGCTATGGAGTCAAAGTGGTTTTCTTTCCCTGACTCTCCCCCAAAGGGGCAAGGCTGACTTTCAGCGCGGCAGCGTGAAATGCCACCGGTAGCCGGGTTCACATGAAATTTCGCCATAACTTTTCCTCACATACTAAAAACTACATTCTTTTCTAACCGTCATCTGGTTGACAAGAGCCCTAAATCGCGTAAAATGGTGCTACCATCTACTACAGGAGTGATTTTATGTCGGTCACCTTTTACCCTACTCTCGGTGAGGTGCTTGGCTGGGACGTTACTTGTGTGTGCGGTGCTACTTACCTAGAGGAAGACCAAAATCTTCTCTCTTATGACGAGGCGAAGAACCTTGTCAGCATTCTGCGAATGACTGGATTGGCTAACTGCGAGGACAGCGACTGCTTCACTTTCGGCATTTTCCCTCTGCGATTCATGCGGGCGGAGAAGGGCCGACAGTCAACATGAGCAATGGTAACAGCGTTGCGATCCTCGAGGCGCTTGGCCTCAAGACAGATGAGGACGATTTCAGTGATGTGTGCTGTGGAAGTCTTTCTGCAGAGGATTTCAAGGGGCGGGTGCTCATGGCTTTGGCCGTGGCTCCCATAAGCCCCGAGCGCGTGACCGAGGTCACTAACCTCCCTACGGGCTCCACGATTGTGAATTGTGGGCGAGAGGAGGGCTACCTCCAGGAAAAGCTTGAGCAGTTGCTTGAAGTGGCAGACTTTGCCCTGGAGGCAGCCCGCTCCGTTACTTGGGCATGATTACTTCACAGAAGTAAAATCATCCGCTGCCTCAAGCAAATCACCGTACGCTTCCTCTTCAAACTGTAAAGCTTTCTGCTTTTCGGTTCTTCGGCAGGATTTGTCAGTTTTGAAAGAGTCCATCATCTCTTTCTTAGCCTCAAGTTGGCCATAGGTTTCACATTCGTCCACAAGCTCTTCAGGAAACTCTCGTTTAAGTTTTAAGCGGAGATTTTCCTCGTGCTTTTTGTCATGGTGCCAATCGTTAGAAGTACGCATGTGCTCCTCCTTGAGTATTAAACTATGCAGGTGACCATCACCCAATGGGAAGGATATTTTCCTTCACAAGAATCTTATCAAAGATAACTTACATCACTTGTAGACAAAGAAAGCGATTTGTTTATTGGGGACCCAGCCGTGGGAGTTACCTTGAGTATCTACATAACCAAGTACTCTTAGATTACCTCGCTCCACCCATTTACTTGCTCCCTGCTTGTATTGGAACGCAACATCACCAAGTTCGCGTGCGGGATCTCTATACGTTTCTCCAGAACTTAAAATAGCACGCGGGGACTTCCCGTCCTCTTCAGCAAGAATCACTAAACTACTCTTCCCCGGCTCAAAATACTCTGCGCCGCTCCCACTCTTATCCGTGGGGTTAAGACGGCCAGCGTTCACACTGTGATGGGTGATTAACCCTGAAGATCTCCTGAGGTTAGAGTTATATCTGTCTAGCACCTCTTTAATGCGAGCTTTATCAGAGTGGTAGTGTGCAGGCAAGGTAGCCTTCAACCTTGAAGCCTGTTTAGCTTTTTTAGCAGTCTCTTCAGCAACAGTGATAGCTCGTAATTTTCCATCAATGTCAGCTTGAATCTCTTGGTAATTCTTTAACTCTTTATCAATGCGCTGTGCTTCAGCGAGAGTCTTATCAAAGCCGTTTTTCTCAGCATTCTTCAACAGTTCTTGCTTTTCCTGGGCAAGTGTCATCATGTTTTGCATGAGAATGTTGCTATCAATTTGAAGCTGTTCTTTAGGATTACGTCCTTGAGGAGTGAAGGGGTCGTCCAGTTGAGCGTCAATTTTCTTTTGGAAGTCAGCATCTGGGTGAGGGGGAAGCGCTCCCGGAGTGTTCTTCTTAGAAATTACCGGCGCCGTAGTCTTTGCCTTCATTTTCTCCTCGTAGGCCTGCCGCGCCGCCTCTTTCGTAGGGTAGTGGTCGCCTTCTCCCCCCAGGGGACATTTTGTAACAGCTTGACAAGCGTTAGGACGGCCAGTTTTTGGGCTGATGTGATACTTTGCCATGAGAACCTCCTGCGGTTGGAATTTTTTCTAAAGAACTTTTAAGCTTTTGGAAGAATATACATGTGAGAAACACTAGTGAACAACCGTTAAAACCCTTTGTGAAATGGGTGGGAGGCAAAAGACAGCTCATGGCTGCCATAAAGGAGCATCTTCCAGCGCAGGCTACTAAAAAACACATTGAGCCCTTCGTGGGCGGCGGGGCTGTTTTTCTTAACCTGAAGCCAGAGAATCTTCACATTAACGACCTTAACAGTGAACTCATCACCACTTATCAAGTAGTGAAAGAGGAGCTTGAAGCTCTACTAGAAAAGCTTGAAGAGTTCTCTCACAAGAACAATAAAAAGGATTACCTCGAGATTCGCGGGTGGGATGCTAGCGGTTATCTTTCTGAAGCAAGCGCGGTAGAAAGAGCCGCCCGCATGATTTACTTGAACAAAACTGGCTTCAACGGGCTTTATAGAGTTAATCAAAAAGGGTTTAGTAACGTCGCGTTCGCGGATAACAAAAACGCTCTCATCAAAGATGAAGAAAATCTTCGCCGCATGAACGCTTACTTAACCACGATTAAAGCTAAAATAACCCAGGGAAGCTATAGAGACGTTTTAACTACTTGTGAAGAGGGAGACTTTATTTACCTCGACCCCCCTTACGCTTCAGAAACTGACGGCTTTGTTAGCTACACTGTTAACGGCTTCACTAACCAAGATCAAGAAGAATTAAGAGATATGCTAGTAGAGTTAGACAAAAGAGGCTGCTATTGGCTTTACAGTAACGCCTCCACGCCTCTCATCCACGAGCTATTTAAAGAGTATGAAGCCACGACCTCTATAATTTACGCTTCTCGCACAGTTAACGCTAGCGGAAGCGGGAGAGGACGAGTGCCAGAGGTGTTAATTAGCAATTATGCTGAAGTGAAAAGAACAAAGACACTCTTCGATCTTTAAATCACCGCTTGAAAATAGTGTCTTCACCTTTACTCATGGTGTGGACATCTTTTCTTGAAAAGCCTAAAGTGATGTGGAAATCCTTCTTAGGAAGGCCGTTTTCTTCACGCCATTTATCGAGTTCCGGACTTGAACAAACAATGTAGTAGGCTTCGTTCTGCCCATCGTTTACTCGCCCAAGCCCTTCGAAAGTTACAGTAGGGCTTTCAGGAAAATCGGTGTATTCTCTTCCGCGGAGGTTTTTCATCTCTGGGGGACTCACTACAGTCATGTGGTACACGTAGCCCCGGTCACGCTGCACTTTGCTACCCTCGTAAACGCTCATTTTTGCCACACCTAATTCTTTTTTCATTTCTACAAGGTGGGAGGTGACTCGTGTCTTATTGATGTGACAACCGAAATAATGTCCGCCCGCGAAAGGGACCACTTTCACAGGTATTGTGGACCGCGGAAGAGTACGCGCTAGGGAAGGCGGCACCGCTTCTTGCTTATTTTCAAAGGCCTTCTGAGCAGCCTCACGATCCTTATAATGGGCATCAGCTGCACCGTATTTACAGGCTCTTTGAGAGGCTGTACAAGGTTTAGGTCCTTCCTCAGTCACATGAAATTTAGCCATTTGCTTCCCCCTGCCTCCTCGCTAATAGTGCATTCAAAGACTGCTCTTCCGAAGCGATCTCGTCAATGATGTGTTTAGGAGTGCGAGGGTTTTCTAGGAATCCCCGCTTCGCCTCTTCAAAAAAGCCATGCTTCTTTAAGAATTTAGCAGAGGCCTCAAGCTTCTCAACGCTGCCTTGATGTTTGATGCTAGCCACCACTAAATCCGGAGGCAGGCTGTAGTCTTTAGGGCCGTAGTTGCCAACTTCACCAGCGAGGCTGGGGGAGTCGGGAAAGCGGCCCACGCTTGCAGCTGCAGGAATGAGCACACGTTTTTCATGATCTCTAGCGTAGCAAATGCGACGGGTTACTTCGTCGTCACTTACCTGATTTTCAGTGTTTGTGATAGTAGCAAGCTCATATTTTGTCACGAAGTTATTGTTAAGCTGAAAAGCTCCATCATCATTAAGAAACGACGATGCAATTAGTACCTTATCTCCAGCTTCATTTGAAGCGAAGATTGTATCTTTGGGGTCCTTTCCCTGAAAGTCACCACGTTTGGCTTTCTTGTGTATCCCCACACCGGTCATGCCCCACACTGGATAGTTAGGATGATCCTCTAAGTCAACACTCCAATCCCACTGTCGATCAGCCTTAGTGCGCGCTTCAGCAAGAGCGTCTGGAGTCGCGGCAGGGTTCTTCCCTAAAGCGATGATGGCTTTCTTATTGCCACTCAGGGCAACCGTCATCAACTTATCAGGATCTTTACTGGTGCTAGCTACGGTAGCAAGATCCCACCGTGAAATCTTAGATACCTCTGGAGGCGCAGTAAAACTTCCACCCATTTTCTTCTCAAAGGCAGCCCGCGCCTCCTCAGGACTCCTATAGTGGTCAGCATCTCCTCCAAAAGGACAATTTCCGCCAAGAGCTCGGCATTTGCCAGCCTCTCCCTTACGGTTTACGTGAAAACGTGCCATTGTAAGCCTCCCGCGCCATTGTAAGCCTCTCACATCATGCAAGCTTTTCTAACAAAACACACTCGCGATAAACTGCCCGTGCCACCCGCTTAACTCACGCCAGTTGATAAAATTACCTAAGGCTTACGAAAAGGGATGGACCACATGAAACTTGAAGGTACCGTTGAACAGTACTTGAAGGGTGACAAACCAAGTCACTGCGCTTTAGCACACCTCGAAAAACACATCAAAGTGTGGCCGCAAGAAGAGATGGAGATGCTTCTTAAAATTAACGGTTACCTTTCGGAAGAAATGAAACCCACAAAGTTGGCAGCACAAAAAGGCGTCATCGACCTTTGTGAGAAAAAAGTCTTATGGAATATCCTTGAAACAAAGAAAGCTCTCATATCAGCCCACCAGCTAGTGGCGTCTAAAAAAGCACAGCAAGAGGCGGCGCGGCAAGCAAAAGCTGAGAAGCTTGCCCAAGGTCCCTCATGGGTTGACTTAGGAACGATAGGCACTTATTTTGGTGCTAGCAACATCGTTGTCGGTAAATGGCTTGATCAACTGGGCCTCCGAGGTGTTAAAGCTATGGAGCGTAACAGTAGCGGCGATTTCGACATGTTAGACATGGCGAATCAAGCAAAAGAAAAACAAGCAAAAGGCTTCCTAGGAAAAGAACCCACACAGAAAGCTCTTGATATGGGCGCAGCACGGAAGATAACTGTCACTGACCGTAAACAGAAAGAGATCGAGATCACACAGTGGAATCTTGAACTCTGTAAAGCCGTTTTAATAAAGGCTGGCCACGAACTTAACCATGGTGCCATGCTGAAGGGGAAGGGAAAGAACAGTAACGTCACTGTTATCACTGCTGACGATAGAGCCAAAGAACTCTATCAGAGATGGCAACTTCTAGTGAAGCAAGGGAAGAAAGCCGAAGCGGACAAAATCTTTGAAAAGCAACCGAAACCCATTCTTCTAAAAGTCGAAGCACTCATGAACCGCCCAGGGTTTCTAGTGAAGTCAACATCACCCTTCAAATAATTTGTAGGTAGCGATCTTCGCAAGGTAATCGGGCTTCACCCAGTAAGACCAGTCAAAGCGCCTTCAGAAGGTTGCACAACTACAAACCCTGGTCCATAGAAGCCCATTTGGAAGTTCTCACCTGAACCCCGCCCTACAAGCGAACCCCAATTTATGTCATTTTTCAAAGTGGGCTTCAAATTAGCTGACCAACAAATAATAGCGTTAGGGTCAACGAACGTAGGCTGTTGACTGCAGTCAAGAAGAAGGGGCGGGCCGTCGCTAACAACAGCAAGATAACCTTCACCACTTACCTGCACGTTAAAAAGCCCTGCACCCATCACTCCAGCAGCTGACGCCATCATCACAATGTCATAGTTCAACACATCATCAAACGCAAGAAGCGCACGGCTCGAAACACACAACGCTTCACCCTCCATAAAGACAGTAAAAATATCCTGTCCCTGTGAAGCGAAAAATACATCTCCAACACCACTCACAGTCATAAGGCGAGCGTTTTCGCCGCTAAGGGCTTTCTTTAAGAAATTACTTACACTACCAGAACCCTTGTAGCCGAACTTCATATCTCCCTGGTAAGCCACCATGCTCCCAGCAGATGCTATAACAGAACTTCTTCCATCAAGTGTAGCTCTTAACATTTTCTTTGACTGTAACACAAATTTTTCTTTTGTCTGATTTTCTTTGAAAGCATCGGCAAATAATTCTGAGCGCATGAGCGCCTCCTTAAAAGAGGGGTTTCAAGGAGTGAATATCGCAGCTACAAAGTTAATTCTTAACGCTTTTCGAAAGTTCTGAAAGCCAAAGCCTTCTTTCACTTTCGCTCAACCGCGGTGAGAACGGCGTTTTAGGCTGGCGGGTAACATATATGCGCCACCGCAGCATATGCTTGTGCTCCCGCTGGAGCCGCGCAGGCGGGTAATCTCCCGCCGCGTGCTTACCAATGTATTCTTCAAGATTAACGAAGTAAGAGAAAAGAAAAGAATCCTCGTCCGAAAGCCTAGTGAAGCTATCACTCTTGTAAAGACTCTCCCCAGCAAGCACCGCAAAGTAGGCTTCCACAATCTGCCCCTGCCGCACATATGTTTCCACCATGCTTAGGGGAACAATGAAGAAGTCTACAAGCACATCCTGGTAACCAATGAGAGCGTGCTTATAGCGGGGCAATCTTTCATCATCGCCCACAAAAACAACATAATCATAATCGTGCCGCTCTCGACCAGGAAGCTCCGTATTGTAAAGAGTGCTTCCAGAGGGAACAATAGCCTTCACAGAGAAAGACTTATCAGTAAGGTATTCTCCAAGAATAGTGACTACTAACGGGGGAAGCTCCGGAGCGGCTTCCGAAAGCTCTTCCGTAAGCTCGCTAGGCTCGTTTGAAAGGTAGGCTTCGACAAGCTTCCTATCGTAGGCTTCTTTAGCCGCGTTAGCAGTAGTAAAATGCTTGCTGGCGATGCCGGGATGGGGGCAATCCTTTTTCTTGCAAATTACAGCTTGATCACTTACTAGATTAACATGGTATTCAGTCATCTTGGTTATCTTCACCAAGCTCTTCGATAGCTCTAGCGGCGTTAATACCCAAATCTGCAAGCACACTAGTGATGCTCATAATGTGGCGGGTGAGCAGAGGTAGACTCTCTTCATCAAAAGAATCATCCTGAGCAGTCCCCACTGTAAAGTCTTTTAGATTATTACGGCGAGAATAAGTGTAAAGACTATTAAACCACATGAGGTAACTGTTGTAAACTTCAGGGGAAGTGACTTGAAGAATGACAAAAGACGGCGAGGCGGAAAGCTGTTGGCGAATTTGATCTGCCACCACTACATTGTTAAAGCTAGTGTTGCTTGTCGCAGTTTCTAGCACTCGGTCATTAGCCATTTCCACTTCAAGGCGTTCGAAGATGTCAGCCTCTATATCCTCCGCCGGAGTGCGGTGGAGCTTCTCATCGCTTTCTTCATATTCTCCCTGAAGCTCCAGAAGCGCGTGAGCGAGAGACGGGTCAAGAAGAAGTACAAGACTTCCGTTAGGTGTGAAAGCAAATTCATGGCGCATGTTACTCACCCTTCTCCACATGAGTCCAAAGTTGAAAGCTCATCAAGACTTCAGCCTTATCACGACATTCCTCTTCGCTACCCGAGAACACTACACAGCGGCCTTCGTAATGCACCCTCATAGTGTACTCTGTAGCTACCTCTTCGCTAACGCCGAGCACCCGTTGGAGCACCACAATAACCACAGGGATGAGGTTAACGGGATCATTACTGACGATAACCTTCCAAGGGAGCGCGGGAGCAGCCTCTTCGGAAGTGCTAGTGACCTCTTCCAGGTCAGGGAACGCGGTAGTCATAAAAAACACCTCAATGATGGACAGTATCACTATTATTCTACCATTTAAAACTTATTCTGTCAATTATCCTATAGATTAAATAACTAAACCCCACCATCACAAACTAGCGTTTTATGGTTAAAATAGATAACGAAACCGTGGCTAACTAACACTACCTGAAGGATATCATGGCTACCTCTAAAACTCCCGCAGTACTACCTCGTGAAGCACGAGCACGAGTGATGATTAAGCATGTCCAACCTTGGACTGTGCTAAAAACTTCCTTCATCCTTTCATTTTTTATCGGAGTAGTGACCATCGCCGCTACTGCGGCTCTCTGGTTCGTCTTCGAAAAATCAAGTCTCTTCGCCACTCTCAACGACGTGCTTTCAAGCTTTGCAGGCAGTGACAGCAAACCCATGAACATTAAAGATTACGTGGACTTCAACAAGGCGGTAGCGGCGAGCACTCTCCTTGCTAGCGTTAACTGTTTAGTGATTCCCGCTGTGGCAACACTCACTGCTTTCTTCTACAATCTCATGACAAAACTCATCGGAGGCGTCGAGGTAAGTCTTTCGCAAGATGCGTGAAGCACGGCGGCCGGCTTAAAACTTTCCTCGTAGCTTAGCCCCCGTTGACGAGCTTTAGAAGAATACACCTTGATTTACTTATTTGAAGCTACCTACTTAAAGCGCAGGCAGCCATCTAGAAAATTCCGCAGATAAAAATTAGTAAGAAACTTTGAAATAAGCCTTGGAAACAGGAAAGTACACGAGCACCACAGAAAGCAGTATTTAAGAACATTCATGGTACAAAGTGGTAATTTTGTCAGCTTAGCTTATGGAGTAGCCTTTAGCTAAGCTGACTGTCTTAGCTTCAGAAACTACTTGAAGCTATATGCTCCATTTTGAAAAAATTCTGTGGTGTAAGAAGGTGAAGCCACCCATTTATCTCACCTGTCTACTTCTGTGGTGTTGATAAGATATAGTTAATGACAAAAGTACATGGGAGTGACCATATGACATATAGCGCCAGCGACGAAAATGAGAATAACAACCCAGAAGCTCCATGGAGTAGAGAAGAGGGGCTAGCAAAAGCTAGCGACAACGGGGCGCCCCTCACGCCTCCGGTAAATGGACAGATGCCTTTTGCACCCCCTCACATGGCGCCCGCTCCCTACGCTATTCCGCCGCGCCCGTTAGTAAGTCAGCCATCAACTAAAGCTGGGGTGATGGTGGCAACAGCACTGATAGCTGCTCTTCTCGGAGGCAGCACTGTCGCTGCTTTCGGGCACTATAACAGCCCGCGCATTGTGCAGGAGTCAGTCACGCAGAACGTTACTGGTGGGGTTAATTGGAACGGTACTGCTAAAACTGTAGCAAATTCTGTAGTCACTCTTGACATAACAAGTTCTTCTGCGGGTGGTGAAGGCTCCGGTGTTGTGATTGATGAAGCTGGCACCATTGTCACTAACAATCATGTGGTGGCCGCGGGAGGTAGTGACCGAGTCATTAAAGCTATTATAGGAGATAAAGCCTACGCTGTGAAGGTGATAGGTACAGATGCAACTTCGGATCTAGCTGTAGTGAAGCTTGAAGGTAAAACCGATGTACCTCTTGTCCCCATTAAGTTCGCGGATAGCGATAAAGTGCAAGTGGGGGAAAACGTTATGGCAGTGGGAAGTCCGTTAGGGTTACAAGGAACTGTCACTACCGGTATCATTTCTGCGTTGAAGCGGCCCGTAGTAACTACTCAAAGAACTGCTACAAATGATAAGAGTGATTATGTAGTGACTAACGCTTTACAGACATCCGCTCCCATTAACCCCGGTAACTCTGGTGGTGCATTAGTTAACGCGAACGGGGAGTTAGTGGGCATCAATTCTTCCATCGCTACACTTTCTCAAAGCTCAACATCCGGAGCTCAATCCGGAAGCATCGGTATAGGTTTTGCCGTCCCCTCTAATCACGTTAAAAACATCATTGAACAGATCATGAAGCACGGAAAAGTTGAGCACGCTTTCTTAGGTGTCACTTCAACTGACGCTATTGTTTCAACAGCTGCTGACAAAAACACTGGTACTTTAGGGGTTAAACTTAAGACTGTAGCGAGCGACTCACCAGCCGCCAAGGCCGGTCTTAAGGTGGGGGACACCATCACTAAATACAACGGTGAAGCAATAACCTCTAAAGAAGCCCTAGTGGCTGCTGTAAGAGAGGCTAAACCTAACGATAAAGCGAAGTTTTCTATCATTACCTCGGGCGGACTTCCGAAAGAGGTTGAGGTTACGTTAGGTGCCATACCTGCAGAGTGAAATAGGCGGCGGCAAGCTTTAAACCGGCCGTAATTTACGGAACTTTAACTAGCTTTGTTAACGCTATTTGTAACGCAGCTGGTACTTGTTAATCTTTTCCGCCTAAAGCACATTTCGGCCCGATGTTACCACCGTTCTTAAGCGGACTCCCACATTTGATACAGTACCCGCTACCGTAAACACTATTCACTTTCGGCTCAGGGGCAGGATTCCTAAGATCATCTCCGGGCTTAAAAACGGGAGTATCCACTCTTGAAACCATGATGCCGTGTGCTTGTAAAGTGTTGATACTTTGCTCTCGGTCATCAATAGCATGGACGGGCACAAGACCGTCTTTCTTCATATTCTCAATCACTTCGTGCTTAAAGTCGTAATCAGGCCTAAAATCATCAGATTTTTTACAAATCACTCTTGAAGCTTTAATCCCGCTTTTCTTGACGAACTGAAGTAACTCTTCAGCAGCAGAATCACTTCGTCCCGTAAGCAGCACAATGTTTAAACCCTCTTCATCGCGCATCCGATTAGCAAGATCCCGCACCTGAGAATTCACTGGCGCTTTAGCGATAGCCTTGAAGAACTTGTCATACTGTTTACGGTCAGGCTCATGCAAAAATTTTTGTGAATGATGAGAGTTGTTAGCCAATGTGCCATCGACATCCACGATGACCGCGCCGCGCTCAGTGATAGGATTATCAAACTCCGCTTTTCGGTTATATTTGTCAATCAATCTACTACCGGGAGTACTCTTAGGCACAAAAAACAGCTGGCCAGTCTTACTAGCCATCTTCATTTCTTTCAAATGGCCGTCATCACCGTACGCTTGACTGATCATGCGATCCATCACATGATTCGGCACCTCTCTCCCACCAGCAGCGCCCCGAGCCTTATTACGGCGCTTGCACTCTTCAGGTGGCACATCAAAGTGCTCAAAGCTGATCTCAGCGCCGTAGTCACGACCTATTTTCGTTACATTCTGTACATTGCGAGGGTTAATGTTAGTGTCAGAAACAACAACAGTCTTACCGGCAGCCAACCCCTGCTTAATCAACTTCTCATTAACAACAGTAACTTGATTTTCGACCCGCTTATCAGGATTTTTACGATGGTACCCCGCCCCAGCAATCATAGTACGAGTTTCATCTCGTTCTACCACCACTACGTTTTCGGGGTCAGCAGCTTTCAACTGATTTGCTATAGTGGACTTCCCACTCCCAGGCACACCAACTGTAAGTATCATCTTCCCTGGCATTCCTACCTCCATTCTTCGTCAATCTTATCTAACTCTGTCAGAAAAGTCAACCGAAGCTACTGCTTACCGCGAAGAGTTTTCACCAGTTATATCTGAAGTGCGCTGCTCCTCGATTACAGAGGAATGAGGCTGGCTTTCTTTTTTCTTACCAAGCAAACCAGCAGTGTTCAACCCCAAAAGAATGATACCAGTCAAAGTGAAAGCAACAACTCTTACAAGTCCGTCAAGGGCCTGCAAGTCAAACAGGAAGAGCTTCCCCACCGCCACAAATAATAAACACAGTGCGAACTTTCTCCACACTGAAGGGAGCTTGTCCGAAAACGCCAAAAGCAGTACTACTGCCACGATGAAGGAAAGTGTCGCCATCATGTGAGCAACAATGAAAGAAGTTCCTGTATATGCTACAAAGAAAGAGGTAGTCACCAAGAACCCCATCCACAAGTAAAGGCCAGTAGCAGCTAAAAGAACTAACACGAAATCTTTAGGGAAAACTTTCTTGAAAAGATCCGCAGCCCACATGAGTGTGAAGACTAGAGCAAGAGAAAGGGCCCATAAGACTGGAGTCTGCCACTCCATACGGTAAGGCATTTTCGGAACCCTTGTAGGAAGATAATACAGTTCCGGTTTAGTAGTAATCGTGACAACACCCGACAGTGCAATAGACCCGAGCGCTACAACACTACCCAAAAGCGCTATAATAGTACCTACCGCAGACGGGAGCTTTTTCGCAAGATAAACAGAAGCGATGAGGGCAACGAGGGAGAAAACACTTGTTGTTCGCGCATCAGTGAAAGCTGCCACAACGACAAGAACGTTTGACAACGCAAGAAGCGTGAAAACCACTCGAATAGTGTCTCGCGAAGTTCTAGCAAGCAGCGCGAACACTACCGCTATTGCAAAACTTATAATAGCCAGGAGCTTCTTCTCGTCTGCAGCGAGAACTAGGACCGCGCCCAAGAGAGTCGTGAAAGACAAAAGTGGAAGAGTGCGGTGAGAAGGCTCTTGTAGTTTGTCTTGCCAAAGTGTAAGAAGATATTGAGACACTGTAAAAATGAACCACGCGGCGAAGAAGATAGCAACGCTTTTAGAGTAACTTTCCTCCCCTCGCCAGAGCGGGAACGCTATCAAAAGAGGGATAGTTCTGACAAGAGTAAGGATAAGTTCATCTTTCTTGTAGTAGAACACTAGAGTCAGCAAGCTTAGCGCTAGATAAAAGAAGACCACTTGAGGTGTTCCGATGAGGAGGGGTAACATTACCGCGCTTCCAGCAACAATGAGAAGAGTGAAGGCCTTAGAGTTCAGGTAGAGAGCGTGAACGATCCCCATAAGCACCACGAAGGATGCTAAGCTAACTCCTATCGCTGGTGAAAGCCATTTGTAGTAGTCTACTCCCGCTACTAAATCAATGTAAAGAGCAGCGTAACCAGTAGCAGTCAAACCAAGTGCGCCAAAGTTATGAGAACTACTCCCATCATATTTTTTTAGGGGAGACTACCCCCTTATTTTTCAAGTATCGGTTACCTGCGAAGAGTAAAAGTGCGGCGACTGCTACCACAATCCCCATGTGGGTGTAGAGATTAAGCCACTCTTTCTCTGTACCTTGAATCAAAAAGAGGGTGAACCCTATAAGAGTGATGAAAGTGCCAAGTACTGTGACAAGTTTTTCGATGCCTCTACCGTCTTTATTCCATGTGGTGATGAGCGACGGTTTGCTGCTGACGGGTGGGGGTGGAGGGAAGAGTTTAGCTCCCATGCGAGGCAACGAATGAGAGGGCGGGGGTGTTACCCCTTTAGCCACTATCGGAGGGGGAAGCGGAGCTGTCGGCCTTTGAGGCTGTGCCCCCCAATTGGACGCCGAGGGTGCTGGGGGTCTGTGGAGAGACTTTTTAAGGTCTTGTAGCTCTAACCCCATCACTCTAGACTGTTCAACGGCCTGTTGTAAATTCCGGTACAGTTTAAGGTTGTCCTCTTCAAGTTTTTGCACCCTGAGGTCGGCTTCGGTCATAGCTCATCAATCCTTCTCTAGTGAAAAAGAATATCAAAGCTATTGTTGTTTAGAATCGAAGTAGAACAAGCGTTAACAGCACTACAAACGCCAAGTGCATAATCATGCGAGAAGTTTTTTCTGTCACGCTACCTCCCGTTAAGAGTATTTTGCAAGACTTTTTTCATCACTGCTCAATTAGACGAGTGATGTTCTCTTCCAAAGCATTCTTCAGATTATTGTCATGCATGTTGTGGAGTGACCAGCTTTTCCCGTCAAAATCGTTAAGAGCGTAAAAGCCTGAACCTTCAGTATCAATAATACTAATATGATTCAGCACCTCTTCTCCGTTTCTTGAAATTTCGCAAACAGAACTCAAGTCGAAGCCAAGATTGTCCCCACAGTCAGTAACTAAAATAATCTCATTCCGTTGAGCGATGGGGAGTGTCTGCATCACCTCTTGATACACATGACCGAAAGCGTTACCGCCACCAGCGACAAGGCTCAAATCGCTAATATCTTTCGCCCACTCCTTCAAGCGGCTGTGGTAAGTGAAGTAGTAGATGTTGTCAATTTCAAGCATCTTTTGTAGATCGTTCACAAAGGTGGAAGTCTCAGTGAACAAGGCTCCCCACTCTGAAGTCATGGAGCCAGACACGTCCAAGCCGATGATGACGTTCACACCGCTCCTCCGCAGCTTCCGCTTCCCCCGGAGCATATCCGTTTCTGAAAACTCGCGCTTTGCAGGCTTGAAGTAAGTACCTTCACTTACAGGCGTTTTTGTGCGCCCTAAAGCTTGCGTGTCTTGAGTGTCATCGTTGATGGTGATCTTCCGAACTTTTTGTGAAGAGTCAATGTGAGTAAGGAAGTCCCCGCCCTGGTGGAGGGGGTCGTTCCGAGAGAAAGTAGCCGGAGTGGGGAGCCCGCAGTCGAAAGTGTGAGAGTTACCCCCCAATAATCTCATCGTTATTCAAGTGATCAGTGAGGTTAGGAGCGATCTCCCGGTCCACCTCTCCCTCGAAAGAATCTTGAGCGCGAGAGGTTGTAGCCTCAGAAGAGCTACCTCCCTGGCCTTCTGCGCCCCCCTCGCGAGCGCGCTGTTCAGCATCCGCAACAGCGTCCTCAAGAAGTTTCTCCAACTCTTTATTCTTCTCAAGCTTATTCTTCAAGGCTTTAAGCGCACGCTCCTTCTTCTCCTGAGCTTTCAACGCCTCGCCCGCAGCGCTATTATCAAGGTCTTTAAGACCGTTCTCAAGCACCTCCTTAGCTTTCTCAAGCGCGGGAGTAAGCTTACACTTCTTCTCTTCGATATCGTTGATCTTTTTAAGTCTAGAAAGAATGCGGTCCTTCTGTAGCTTGCGAGCATTCTCAAGAGGCTTTAGAAAATCCTCCGCGGCAGTCTTCTCAATAGCGTTGCGAATCTCTTCACTATCGCCCTGAAGATTACCGAGCATCCCCTCAAGCGCTTCCTTCAGCACCTCAGGAGTCACCGACGAAGGAACTTCCCATTCATCCGCTTCCTGCAGCCGACTATCGCACACTTCCTTTGCGATGAGCGCCACGCTCTCAAGATTATCCAAGTGCTTAACGCCAGCGTTCATACTGTCATGTACAAGCATATTAGAACACACGCAGTTGTTGTTGCTGACAGTCTCGATGATAATGTCTTGAATGATGTTTTCAGTGTAGAAAAGTTGCGCGAAACCATGAGCGAGCACCCGCTTAGGGGTGTAAAGCTCTCTAGTGATAACAGACCGCATAGTGTTAGGTCTCACTGTAGTGAACTGGTTAACATCAAAGAGCATCAAATGCCCCAACTCGTGCTTGAGTAAAGAATCAAGCACTTCGTCAGAGTAGTTACCGTTAAGAACAATCTCTTTACTCTTAATGTCAGTATAAGCGTAACTCTTATGGTCGTAATCCAAGAAAACTCGGTAACCGTAATCGTTCAAGAAGTTCAAGAAAGCAGTGTTTGAAGTGATCTTGTAGGGCTTCACTTCTTCACGGCCGTGGCGGCCGTCGCTTTTCCGAGCTTCGCTCTGCCAAAGCTCACCGTAAGTAAAGTTCTTCTTAAGAGCCATGATTACTCTCCCACTGCCGACGCTTCAGCTGCAGCGTCCTCTTCATCAGTGGTCACATCAAGCATCTTCCGTTCAGGAAGCTTAGTCTCGTCCAGTTCATAATCCACCATGAACTTCTCCTTCAAGAGTTCAAGAAGAGCAGTGTAGACACTTACGTTCGCTACACGGGAAACGAAGCCCTTAGAGCGAGAGTAAGAACGAGAGTTCGTGATAGAGTGCTGCCCCCAGAGGATTTGCTGGTACTCACTCACGTAGTCGCCGGGGTCCTTCTTCCAGTCAGAGTAAGTAAGGTTCCCGTCCTCCACCGCAGTACCAGTAGCGAAGACTGATGCGGGGAAAAGACTCATGTGACGAGCGAACTCTAGCGCGGCCTCACCGAAACCGTTAATGAGTGAAATCTTCTCAGTGTTTGTAAGGTTCTTGTACTTACTAATGTTGAAAACATTATCCACGACTGCGGAAGAAATCTCATCATAAGAGCAGTACTCCATGAGTTCGTTGTACTCCACCTTCGTGAAGAAGCGAGGCATCACAAAAGAGTGCTTCCGCATCACGTACTCGAAGTCGTCCACCACCGGAATCATGCAGAGGCGGCGACGGAAAGCTCCAGAAAGCCGCTTCGCGGCGTAAATAGCGTCCTTACCAGGAGGGTTACAGGCTCCGATGATGTGAGTGGTACGGGGCAGCTTCCGGCCGTCGATAACAAAATCGGAGAACATCTTCTGAAAGCCCGCAAGCACATCGACAGTAGTGTTATTAAACTCGTCTACAAAGATGATGCAATTTCCCGCAAGGGCTTTCTCGGCCCACTGCGGAAGCGCCACCATAGTCTGCCACGTACCGTCAATCTTCTCGCGGGCGCCAAGACCGATCAAATCGCTCGGCTCGATTGACGCAAGATTCAAATCAATGAGATCGTACCCCATGCGCTTCGCCATTTTAGCAATCGTAGCAGACTTTCCCAAACCAGGCTTGCTAATAAGGATGGCCACAAAGCGATCTTCGTCGTTGCTTTCTGCCTCTTCGAAGTTCTTGAAAAGTTTCTCCATCATCGCCACAGAACCGTCAATGTTCTGCGAAAACATCATTTGCTTAGCCATATATTATCCACCACTTACTTAAATCGGTTACCTAAATAATAGTACTATTCTACCACAATTGAACGAAAAAGTCAACTTAATACTGCATGGTAGCGCTTCGCTATTCCGATGATTTTTTCTCTATTATAGAACATTTCATGCATCTGCCAGAGCGGTATTTCGTCATCCCATGAAGTGAGCACTCTTCTTCAGTCCAAATTTTTTTAACAGCACATTTTCCACATGTGGGACCATTAAATTTAGTTTCCCCGTGAAGTGGGCAAATTTTTATAGAGATTTGCTCTTGCGCTTTACATCTCTTACACTTCCCATTTAAATGGGCAGTTAGGCCGTGAACAGAGCACGACTTCTTTTCTTCAGAAGCTTTTAGCTGAGCGGTTAACTCTTTGCGGCGACACTTTTCACATTTTCCAGACCGGTATGATGTCTTTCCGTGAATTTCACAAAGCTTCACGCTCCAAATCTTAGCAGTAGAACACTTACAGCAAGTATCACCTTTAAACGCAGTTTCTCCATGGATTTCACATGTTCTTTTGCTTATAGTTTTAGCCCCCATGCACTTTTTACAACGGTGACCCACATGGGTCGTGGCTCCATGAGTTTTACAATTTTTTATGGAGATAGCCTTTTTATTGTTACATGATAAACATTTATTTCCACTATGGAGAACAACACCGTGAATCATACATTCTTTAGGAATTCTAGTGAACTTTTCAGTAGTGCAACGAGCGCAAGCATTACCCTTATGTAATGTTATTCCATGGACTAGGCATTCCTTCTCTTTCCATGATGCTTTACTTGTGCACTTATAACAAGAATTTCCAGTGTGAAGTGTCATTCCATGGACTGAACATATTTTTGTGGTCTTTGCTTGATCAGCGCTACATTTCTTGCAACCTCCCCGGAATTTAGTTAAACCGTGAACAGGACATATTTCTTCCGTGTACGTTGGAAAGTAGCCTGTGAGACCTACTCCTCCAGGCTTAGAATTTTTACAGCGAGCATCAGTCTTGTATTTATCTCCAATGAGGTCCTCTTCAGCCTTCACAACTTCGGCCCAAGTGCTGTAAACGGAAAGAATCTCTTTTCTTAAATTTTCTATCCCTACTTTTTTCATCCAGTTTTTAAATTTTAGACCGCCGGAACCCATGTAGCCATCATGGAGCATTTCTTCGGTCTGGGTGAAGAAGGTGCGGCGGCGGCCGTAATAATAACTTTCATCGACGCTACTAGTAATCTTGTAGGTGTAGTAACGGAGGGAAGGATTTTGCCACTCATAGAGGCGATCACCGGGTATTGTTTCTAGGTGATAACCGTTTCTTTTGAAAAGTTCAACGTTAGAGACTCTCTTGCCGTCTTCGAAAACTTCCCCTAGAGCGGTGGCGATGAGTGCATCTGGTCCTCTTAAAGTAGCTTGTTCTAGAGAAAACCAGTCAGAACGGTTATTGTTGGCTGTGGTTGCCGTAAGCCCGTCCTTCACTAAGATTTCTTTAGTAGGGTATTTCTTTCCCACAAGTCTCATTCCTGCTTTCTCATAGACATCGCTTGCCTTACCGGCTGTGTCTTGATAAGTGAAGAGGTCCGCACTTTTAGGAAGGCTCATATAATGCCTTATAAGTTTTGAAGCGCCGCCTTGGACAATGATGTCTTTTTTGAAGGTGAGCCTGAAAAGTTCTGTGGTGTACCGCCGTTGTTTACCTCTAGTACGAGGATTACAAAAAACAACTACAGCTACTATTTCATTTTCATGAGTGAGTGCAAAGCATTGAGGATTTTTCCCTACGAGTGCCATACCTTGACGGTGGTGCTCTTGAGTGAATTCCTTTGCTTCATCTAGAGAAATTACTGTTATAAGCGTTTTTCTTGCTGGAATTTTTCTCATTGCTTCACCTCAGATCTATTTTATCAAAAATGATTTAGTGAACTATAACTCATAGCTTTTTGACTAAAAACAATAGATAGAGAGTGAAGGGGTGGCTCTTCTTTTAAGCTTTTAGAAGTTAAAAATCATTTACTCTAATGACTTGATGAGTTATTCGCATATGCCTGAGCGCTGACAATAGCTTCAGAAACAGTAGAACAAAGAAGCCGTGGTCGCACCTCTTCACCATTGCTCCAAAAGGTAGGTAAAAGCCACAAGTCAGACTTGGGCTGAAGCCGTAAGTCAACTCCGTTAAATCATTCGTACCAGTGGTCGCGAGCTACCTGCTTCAAAACTGACAGCAAATCAGTCTGCTTCCCCTCGCTACTGAAAGAGCCGTACGTTGACCGCTCCACTGACCACCCGTTCTCTTCATCAAAGATGAGGTAGTAGGAACCGTACTCTGAAAGCGTGTGCTCAAAAATCTTAAAGTAATAGGGGGCGTCACCCAAAATCTTGCTAGCAGGGCCGTAAACCTTCTCAAGGAAGTCAGCAGTGTGGAGAAGCTTCTCTTCGTCAACATCCTTGAGCTTGGGGAGGGAAAGACTCCACACAAAGACAGTAGATTCGCCATCAGCGCTTGAGCGCCACCCGCCCGAAAATGAAGAAACGTAGATGTCAGCTTCCTCCAGAAGCCGCTCCACCTCCTTGCTCCAGGCAGAGGAACCTCGCCCATCAAGCCAGCCAGCATCATAAACTAGCTTAGCAAGTTCATCATCATAAAAAACAGAAAGACCACCCTCACTTAAAAGCTGTGAAGATAGCTTCCCCACCTCTTCAGCGATGAGCTCTCGTTCGAAGGCAAGCTCCTCCAACTGGGGGGCGATTGTTTCCTGAAGTGCGCGAGACTTCTCCCAGCTTTCTGCTTGAGCAGCGCGCAACGCTTGAAAATCTTCAAAAACGCTCATCACTTTTTCTCCTTAACGATTAATGTGGAGCTATAGTATCACAGCGAGATGAGATAGTCAACCACAGGAATCGTTACTGGGTGATCTCCTCCCAAGTAATAATGGTAGGGCGGGTCCACAGGAAAGAAAAGCCGTTCAAACCAAACTCGTAAGTCTTCCCGACTTCAAGAGAGTCCATGGCGCTACTTCCTCGGCCAGTCCAGCGGTAACTCCCCAACTCTCCACAAGAGGTTTCAGCGTACTTCCAGCTCTGCCCCTCGCTAGAGGTGAAAGCGTTTGTGCCAAAACCAGTGACTGTACAAGTTTTGTGACGCCAGGGAATTTGCCCTGCAGTCAACACCGCGGCCATGAGACATAGCACAGCAATAACACCAAAATTGAAGTAGTTACGCCGGCGGGAACGGAAGTTACGGTTTTTCATAAATTCATTCTACAACATGATTAAAACTCTGTCAACGTTCACTGGTGTAAGACTGCAAATTAAGTAGGCGGAGGACACTAGTCCTCCGCCTACTTAAAGCTCTTATACTACTACTTTACCCCGTTACTTCACACCGAGCTGGGAAAGCACATCAGCTTCAGGAAGAGGAGCTGGCGCTACAGCTCCCACCTCATTTTTAAGCGCTGCAGCTGCAAGCTGCCGCCGTGAATCCGAAAAGGAAGTAGTTATGGCAGCTTCACCCTGCTGCATGGCAGCGATGTTCTTGGCTCTTTGCTCACGGCCCCACTTGTCAGCCGCCACCAAACCGTCACATTGCGTTTTAATGCTATCCACGATAGTCCAGATAGTGTCTTCGTTAATCACTGGCATCTGAGCAGCCATAGCAGTTTCAGCAACAGCCTTACCAGCAGCATCAAATGCACCCTTAATGAGAGTGTTAGTGCCCTCTTGTACTGCCTTACCGGAGGTAGCAGCCTCCTTAGCGAGCGCAGCCTGCTGCCACATGGCAAGACTTGTCCGGGCGGACGGGATACCCATAGTGCGGAAAGTCTTACAACGGCGCTGCATAGTGGCAGAAACTAGAATGATGTTACGAGTAGTCGGCGCCATGCCAAAGTTAATGAAGAATTGCGACCGCCAGTCAGAGAACGTTTTCTCGAACTCACTAATGGTAGCAGCATAATCTGCGTGCAATTCTTTCAAACCTTGCCCCGAGTAAGTCTTCCCGTTGTACTCAATGGCTTGCACCTTAGAGTCATCAACAGTAGCCACAAGTTTATCCAACTCTTGGAAGCGCTCCTGCATGACTTCCTGAATCTCTTCAAGTGCCGCAAGAACTGCAACAGTCTTCTGCAAAGTTTCAAGTGTAGTTTTGTGAAGAAGTGTGCCCCGCTCCACGTTGTCGGCAAGAGCCAACTCCATCACCTTCAATTTTGCTTCAGCCATGATGAGTTTCTCATCAATGGGCTTAGCGTCGTTCACCATGGCGCGGAAAGTGTTTTTAGTGCGGGAGAAGAAGTCTTTAATCTTGTCAAGCGCATCCTCCATCTTATCGTTACGGTACTTCTTAGAGTAGCCGTTGATTTCTGCAAGCACATCGTTCACGACTTTTTCTGCTTCAGGAAGTTCGATGGCACGCTGTTGCTCAAGGAGAGTTGAAGAAACAGCGTTGAGCTTCTCAAGCACGGGATCACCGAAAGAGATGATGGCGTTGTAATCACCGATCATTCTTTCAGCAAGTGCCGGAGCGCCTTCCTTAAGAGCTGCTAACTGTTCGGGGTCAAGAAGACTTCGGAAGGAGAAAATCATCTCTGCACTGGTAGTAGCGGCAGCATCTTGTGAGTCTACTTCCACAAGTGCTTTTTCAAGAGGACTTGCGGGCACCGGGTTACTTTCGGGGTTACCCAGAAGTGACGCCATATCAATGCCAGCGAGGGCGGTTTCAGTCATTTTCTTACTCCTTATGCTTTCTTTTTGTAAGCGTCTTCGACAGTGGGAGCATCCATAGCTCCAATAAGCGCTTCAAGCGCCACACCGAACTCTAAATCTTGACTTGCGTTTACTTGCCTAATGTTATCAATAATCTGTTGACTTGTAGCAGTAACAGCCTTCACAGCTTTCCCTGCACGCTCCTCCGGGTTATCCCACAAATCAGGATGCTCCACGATATCGAGAAAGTATCCGTCACCCATGGCTTTATTCAACTTCTGTAACTTATCCTTGTACTCAACAATAGCAAGAGTTCTAGCTTGATTCCCCGCTTTCTTATCAATGCGCTCGAAAAGTTCATCAAGGTAATTGAGAATCTTGTCACCAGAAACAGCAGCGCTATGAACAAGAGGTTGGTAGGCCGTAGAAATCGCTGGCGTTAAACTTTTAAGCGCATCATTGTTTGCTTTATACTCTTTATAAAAAGCTGTTAGTTCAGCTGGCACATGGGAGGAGTCCCTCTTTGTGGGATTGTTGCCACCAGGAAGTTGCTGCTGCGCGCGCCGCTTACGCTTTCTCACCGCTGACGCTACCCATGCTGCCACCACTCCCACTGCGAGGAGGGCAATCACTCCTCCCACTAGAGGAAGACTCCCACTTCCTTCAGGGTTTTTAGGGACTTCAGTAGTAGTTACTGTACTTGTGGCACTTTTCACCTCACTAGCTTTAGCGATGAGAGCTTCACCAGCGTTACCAGTGTTAGCACCGTTCAAAACCGTCGAAATCTTGTCAGCGTTTTGACCGGCTACACCGAAAGTGTCATAATTTTTGTCAATCACAACGATGACTGTCTTGTATTTACCGCCAGTGGCTTGCAGCACTTGGGAAGCGATGCTAGCCGGTGAAAAAGTAGTGGTGGCGACTTCAGGAAGCACCACTATCCCCACTCCGCTTCCGCTATAGGCAGCTGGTAGACTCCCTGCTTGCGCCACCGAGGCAGCGCTATCCACATACACTGCGGAAGAGGATAACCCTTCGACAGCCAGCTGGACGTAATCAGTCATGAACTTTCAGCTTTCTATCAGAAGTTGTTAATAACTGAGGTGAAGACATCTTGAATCTTAGTGGGGTCACTAGCATCAAACATCTGCCCACCACTAGCAGCAGAAATACGCTTCAAGACATCCCGGTTAGCGTCTTTACCGTAAGCGATAGTGAAAATACGGACTGGGGCGTCAGTACTTCCCTCTTTCGCGGACGAGTTGATCTTCACTAGAAGAGATTCAAGACTTATCGAAGAATCCGTGTCCGCACCGTCCGTAAGTACCACAATGGCGTTAATGCGGCCTGGTTCGGCCTTCTTCAACATGTAATCATAAGTAGTAGCGATGCTATCATAAAGCGGTGTGCCCCCCTTCTTCGCTTGCCGCAAGTCGTTCAAAGAATTACTTACATTTTCTTTGTCACCGCCAAGAGCAGAGAACTCGCGGAGAGGTACCACGTTGTTGCCCTTATCGCTCTTAACTCCAGTAGTGAAAGCCCACACACCGATTTCGTCAGTAGAACGGAAGTTACCCAAAGTAGACTGTGCACCTTGGATGGCGCCATCAAGTTTAGACTTACCGTTTCCAGCAGCTTCATCCATGCTACCTGAAAGATCAATCAACTCCATGACTGCCGAAGGCTTCCGAATCTTAGTCCAAAGGTCGATGGCTGAAGAAACTGTTGAAGCATCCGGTTTTGGAAGCGTTACAGTAGGCTTCTTAGGGTCAATACCCACAGAAGCGTTTAGTGACTGACTTACATCAACGCTAGTGTCCAAGGGGCGGAAGCCGTACTTGGGAAGCACCTCCTGTGCAGGCTTAGTGTT
Organism: Simalia boeleni; assembly: GCA_026541955.2. Lineage (NCBI taxonomy): Eukaryota > Metazoa > Chordata > Lepidosauria > Squamata > Pythonidae > Simalia > Simalia boeleni. Next base: position 40,149 of record JANKYG020450072.1, read on the forward strand.
GAGGAATTTCACGAATGCTTGCGAAGCAGCCTTCTGCTCAGGAGTCACCCACTGCGTGTTCAAAGCCACAGCCGGGTTATCTGACCACATGCTACCTTCCTTAGGATAGACTGCCACAAGCTTCTCACCGGGGGGAGTAAGTTGCTCACCGGGTTGCACAGTGTGGCTGTCAGGGTTACCCTTGTTGTAGTTGAAGAGTGAAGTTTCTTCAAGCGCTACAGCAGACACATAGTTAGAGTTCTGCTTACCGTTACGAGAAGCGTTGTAGAGAGTAGTGAGAACGTTACCGGTAGTGTCACCGTAGTGAATAGCACCTTCTTCGAAAGCTTTAGAGAAGGGGGCGGCAGCTTCCACATCTGCGGGTGTTAAATCTTTAGCCTTTTTAGCAGCAGCATACGACTGCATCAAAATAATTTCAAGACCGGTGGTGGAAGTGTTTGGGTTAGTTTTCGCTACTTTGAAGCTCCCCCACAAGGGTTTACCTACACTTCCCCAGCCGTCAGGAGCTTGGATGAGCTTCTCAACGTCAGCAAGAGAAACATCTTTCCCAGGGTAACCTAAGGCTTTCGCCATGCTTTCAGGCATGCCAAGCACTACAGGGGTGTGAGTGAAAGATTTAGCATCTGCTACAAGATTACCAGCTCCGGCGGCAGCCACACGATCAGTCCAAATGGTGGAGGCTGGCGACCACACTGTGGGCCAGAAGTTCTTGTCAGCAAGCGGCCACGAAGAAGGGTTTTCTGCTAGAATAGTAGCACCTCGGCCGCTCGCCACGTTAATGGGGTAAATGGTAGCACATTTATCTAGTGCTTTCATCTCTGGGGACTCTTTAAAAGTCTTCCCTAACTCTTCCATCATGTTAACTTTTTCGGAAGAGGTAGCCACGACTACTTTAGTACAGCCGTCGTTAACGTCACTTGGCTGGTTCGGGCCGGGAGGGGGCGTGCTGCCTGAAGAACAAGCAGAAACAACTAACGCCGTGAGGGCGGTGATAGCTAGGGGAGCTTTTTTCATGGAAGAGCCTCCTGTTTAGGTTAGAAGTATTTTACCGATGGAATTGTTTTTCGTTGCAAATAGTTCACTGAGTGACGGGGGAGGAAGTAGCTATACAGTCACCACAAAGATAGTAGTTAAGGGAAGCTTCAACATGCCATCCTCGCTGCCTCGCATCCTCTTCAAGAGCTTGATAACCAGCCTCCCTAGTGTAGACTAGGTAATCAGCTTGAAAAGAATTAGCACAACTGTCACAAACAGCTACCATGCAGCGCACATGAAAGTGCTCATCTGAGTCCTCCCCGTCACAATCGCAGAAGACGCCAGGAGGGGGCGGGGTGAAGGGATCACCCTTTAGGGTAATCTTGTTAAAACGGCTTTCAAGAGAGTCACTCATGGGTGACCTTTCATTTCTTAAGCGGGAACAGTTAACAACATTCTACCAAAAAAGCTAATAAAACAACGCTATAGCGTCAAATCTGTCTAGTCTGTAAGAAGTTTCACATCTTCAGTTGAGTGGTTATTCGCGCTAGTGTTCTTAGTAACCCAACTCACGCTACCGTGTTTCACTTCCACTTCGGTGGTGCCGTAACGCCCCATGTGAGTGTTGCTCCACCGAAGTTTCTCCTCATCTGAAGCCTTATCCCAAACAGCAACATCTTTCCCGCTGAATTCCCATACTTTACGACCGATTCCCAATTTTTTCTTGTCAGTAAGTTTCTTAACATTAGGGACAATGACCGTTACTTTGCCCACTGGGCGACCGTTATCAAGAGGTTTCGGAGAAAAAGCGATGACAGTGTCTTCATAAGTGTGTTCACCGGGAGTGAAGCCGTTCTTGTAGTCAAGATCTTTGAAAGCCCGTAAATCTTTATCCAGCACTAAATCGTTATTCGGGCCACTGAATTTAAGTTTGCCACTGTCTTCAAGGTGCTTGAACATGATGAGACTCACACCCAATTCTTCCCTCACTTCATCACGGGTTTTCCAGCCGTTGTCTAAAGTTTTAGGAGTAAGGGGCGCGTGAGCTTCATTCATATTTTTCTCATATGCTTCTTGGGCTTTCTCCTTACTGGAAAAATGAACCTCGTCACCCCCGATGGGGCAAGACCTTATTCTTGCACGGCAGGGAGCCGGACCGTTCTTTCCCACGTGGAATTTTTTGCTCATAACTGTTGACTCCTAAAGATAAGTGCAGGTGAAATTCTTTCTAAAGTTTTCAGCGGGCGTCTCCCCTCTCAGTCGAACAGCGTACTCATCTCTCCACTAATACCCTTCTTCAACTTAGGGGTTACTTCCTCTCCAGAAGCATCATACCCGTACTGTTTACTATAAGAAAGAAGAGCAATACTGTTGACTCTTATGACACCGTTAGAGGCCCAAAGGCCATCAGCGTCCTTCCACCAAACGGTCCCCCCAAAACCTTCAACTCTACTTCCCATGGGCATTTCTTCCCACTTGTTAATTTGAACGCTCTCTTCTGGAGTAATCATAATACTTCACCTCATGAGTTCCGCTAGGAGTACTTGATAGGAAGCCTCAAGGTCTTCTGAAAGGGATACTTTCGGACGAGGATCCTCCCAAGGGCTATGCCAGGGGAGGGGGTCAGTTTTATAGCGGGGAATCACATGAGCATGAACATGATGTTCAGTGTTACCCAGCAGCGCAACATTAGTCCGGACCACACCAGGAAGCTTCATCAAAACACGAGAAGCAGCTTGCACATCTTGCATGAACTCTTTCATCACTTCAGGAGAGAGCTCTCCAAAGCTTTCTGCGTGGCGATCAAGCACCACTAAAAGCCTGCCGGGAAATCGTGCATCCGAGTACAGGCCGACAGGTGACGAAAGCCCTGTGTAAACAGGGAGGAAAAGTTTAAAACCGCACACTACACAAACAGTGATACTCTTACTCTGAACCATCTTCAACCTCACCCCTTCCCTCAGCTACTTCCGCGAGACGCTCTTCAAGCACGAGCTCCAACTCCGACTTCGTGTAATCCACGTGCTCGCGCTCAGCGCCGTCCTCTTTGAAGAACTTGTGAACAAGTTTCGCAAGCTGCACATACCCTTCTTCAAAGCTTGCAGCGTACACATCAAGCCTAAGGTCATGGTAGTGCTGCGTGTATTCCGGCGCCACATGAGCGCCGTGCTCCATCATCACCGTCGGCCCATTTTTATCCCTTTGGACAGCTACCCAAAGAGATGAAAGCCCGTTATTAGTCTCCCAATGCCAAGTGGGGGCTTCATCCTGCTCATGCTTGTACCAGAAGGCCGGGTGATGAGTCAACCAGTTGTAAGCCTCCACCCAATCCTCTTGATTTTTGAGCCAACTCTCGTGGCATTCAAGCCAACTCTTATAGGTACTTTTATGAAGAGCGAGGTGAGTATCATCATCCACCGTAGGGAAGAAGCGAGCGTATCTTTTACCTTCATCGAAGTCTTCCGAAAAGCTACCCCCGACGAGGCTTCCTCCATGCCCGTTAACTGACTCGTCAGTGATAAGAGTGAACTCCTCCTCATAATTCTCTCGGAAGGTATCATAAACCTCCCCGTAAGAGGCTCCAGTTGAGAGGACAACCCCACTAGGCGAGAGTAAGACAAATCGCTCGCCTTCACTATCCCATTTGATAACTGCCTCTTCTCGAAGCTTCGGTAAAAGTTCAGAGAACCACGCGGGGAGCTCAACGCTCGCAAGCTCCTCTTTCCAAATCTTTACTTCGTTCACTTCAACATCACTCATCCAAGTACCGCCAGTATACATTATACGCAAAAAAACTTCAAGCTTAAAAACAGTTCTATAGCAATCAGCTATAGCCCAAGCTACTACAAGGCTGTAGCTGACAAACTTCACAGTAGAGAGATACCGCCCTTTGAAACCTTATTTTCTGTTACACATTACAGAGACGACAACCTTACAGCTTAAAGAAGCACCCCTCTATTGCTCAAAAATCGAGTTTTAGCCCGGTGCCGCGAAGAGAAGTGATGAAGACAGGGAACACAAAATTTCCCTCCTCCAAAAAACTCTTTACTTCAGAGGCCACTTCAACTTTCTCTTCGTAGAGGAAGTACGAAAAACTGCGGCCATCAGCATCCACCCCGGGAATGGCAAGCGGTGCCACCCCCCAAGAAGAAAGATTTACGATTTCTTCGGTAAGGGCGTCAACGTTTTGAAAAGTGAGCCCCACCTCCACGAGATGCGTACGGTCAGTCATGTTCCCTCCAAAAAATCTCCACCACATCACTCGGGCGGAAGGATGCCGCTCCGTAAGTAGTGTGCACTTCCACTGCCTCTTTACTCTGCACGACCCGCGTGACCTGGTACCGCTCGTTATCACCAAACCACATGCCCACATGCTCACCTGAAAGCCTGTAAGCACGAGTCTCAACAGTATCAGCGTAGCACTCAGGGTGAATGCTTGCTCCATACTCGGTGTATTCACCCGCTACTGCTTCAAGAGCGTCCTCAGGTGTAGGGTAAACCTTAGCACCCTTGCGGGGTGTAGGGGTCTCTTCATCGCTTGCGAAACCCATCACCGGCGTGAACCCACCCTCATGGCGGCGAACGATGTAGAAGTTGTCAGCACTCACTTTTTTCTCTCTCCCTCTCGCTTTTTAGCAAGCTTCTTGGTCACCTTAATGGTTTTCTTAACGCCCTTGACGTTAGCTTTTGCTAGTTCATCAAGCATGAACAAGGGAACGATAGAATTCTTCATGTAGTTATAGTATCATGAAGTGTAGCTTTCCGCAACCTTTCTTTCAAAGAGTAAACCCACTCTTGTGAAGGAGCACAAACACCCTCTCTTAAACACCCCTCACTGGTGCAAGTTTCATCTAAAAGATTTGCAAGAGCGACGATGCTCTCTTCATACGACGCTCGTGTCACTTCAAGTACATCTTCAGAAAGTTCTCTGAAAGCCGGGGCCAAGTGAAGCCCAATAGAAAGAGTAACTTCACCTCTACTAGTCAAAGAAACAAGTGGCGCACCAGCAGAAGTGTTCCAAACGAAAGTTTTCTCTTCAGCACAGCGCAGCCAGAAGGCCGGATGACGTTCAATCATGAGAAAAGATTTCTGGAAGTTCTCTTTATCGGCATTCCAACTATCGTAAATGTCGTTCCACTCTTTATAGGTGGCTTCAAGCATGTTAAGAGCATCAAAATCAGTCCAACTCATGAACTTTCTGTCACCCTCCCGCAGACAGCCAGTGAAGGAAGGTGTGCCGCAACTTTCATCAAAGACTAAACTTTTCCCCTCAGCCTCTTCATCGAAAGCATCAACAGCTTCAGCAAGAGTGGGGAAGGGCCCTCTTGAAGCTTCTGAGCAGTGCTGCACCATAAAACCTTGCTGGCTTTTCTTCACTACAGCTAACGGTCGTGTGGGAGGAAGCTCCGCCTCTAACCAAGCTGGTAGCATCTTCAATGCAGTACTTTCCATGATGAAACTCCTTAAAGTCAACCTGTTGAACATTAGGTAGTGAAAGATTATTCCTGAAAAGAACTTCAAATTAGAAGGAGGCCTCTAAGAGGCCTCCTTCTACCAACTATAATAGGTGTTAAACATGTAGTGTACTTTAATCGGTCGAGTCGACACTTCCTGAGTAAACTCCAGTAATTTCATTGTAGACGGAGCCAGCGTTAAAACGGCGGGAGTCCATTAGCACATGAATGTCAGAAGCTGTCAAGCCTGCCGCCTTCACCTTCTCAGGCTCGAAGTTCATAGTAGTAATGGAATACCCACGGTTCCGTCCGGAGGGGTACGCTGTAGACGGTTCAGTGCCGTCTTTACGAAGTACCGTCTTCAAGTCTTTTCCTCCATGAGCTTCCTGCAGTTTCTCAAGCTTTCGAAGAGAGGCAGAAGTAGCATCTTTAGAAGCTAAATAGTCTTTAGTTTCGTTAGAGGTGTTAGGGTTCTTGTAAACATCATGAGGCGCAAAACCGTTGCGAGCTAGCTTGTCAAGTGTTTCAGCAGGAGCGTGTTCGTTCTGCGCCACATGACGAGCGATATCTTCTGCTTTGTAGTCACTCGCGTGAGCTACTGCCCAGTCACCATAACCCTTTATGTAAGTTGGGTTAGTCTCCCTGTAAACGTTACCCCAGTAAACTGAGCTTGAATCAAGGTTTTTTATGCGTTCAGCAGGGTAGATCCCACTCCGTTGCGCTGCACCGAGCGCCGACCAGCTTCGTTCCGCCAACTCAATACGCTTTTCTGCTGAAAGTTTGTTATTAACGTTGCTAATAGCCTCTACAGAATTTGGTACTAAACTGTTCCCACGCGCATCCTTCGGGGGATTAGCTTCAAGTGCCTCCAAATGCTCATCAGTGAGACCGTCATCAGAGAGCATGCGAGTAGAACCCCAAGTGCCGGCGGTGCGGGAGATTTTGTAAGCTCTAGCAAAGTCCTCTCCGCTCATGCGGGCGACAGGATAATTACTATGGACAAGCAAAGCGTCCTTAACCGCAGGGTCAGAGGCCTTGTGACGAGCAGCTACAAGAAGATCGCCGTCAACGCTAGCGTTTTGAGCAAGTGTCTTAAGTGTGCGATCACTACCTTTGCTAACAGCAGCTTCTAACACTTCACGGTCAGTAGACACCTTAGCCAGTTTGTTGAGCGCAGACAAGCCAAGAGCATCCTTCTGAACACCAGCAGGCACAAGAGCATCAGTCATTGATTTCTCGTAAGCTTTCTGCGCCTCTTCTTTAGTGGAGTAATGCTCATCCTCACCACCCAGGGGACAAGAGTAAGACGCTCGGCAAACACCCGGTTCACCCTTTTTATTAATGTGATACTTAGCCATTAAGACCTCCAAAAACGTTATGCAAATCTTTCTAAACGGACACGCGGTGGTATTTTTGACTACTGGAAGTCAATCCCTAGCTCAAGGCCGGAAGTCAACCTCGCCATAAGCATCCAAGAACTCACTCTCCACATCAAGAAAGCTCATCCCCTGGAAGTCTTCTGCCTCCCAGCCATGCTTCTCTACAAGAACTTTCTTCATGTGAGCGAAAATACCGTACTCTTCCCCGTCGTACAGCTTCTCTTCCCTATCAGAGATAACATCAAATTCGCGCGGGGCGGAAACCACGGGCTTCTCCTTTTTCTTTAAACATTGAAAGATTCTTTTGCAGCGGATAGGTGATAAACCGTGGGGGTCCAGATAGCCGGCACCCCACAAGTACAGCGCGAAGAAGCCACTCGCTTCATATACTTCCACTGCTCACCACAAGAGGGACACTTCACATCATACTTATGCGGGATTTGATAAGTAGCAGCATCCTCTTGCCAGGCGATGTTAACACCCATGTTAGCAGCGATCCTCTTCCACCTCGGCCCGTGATGAGCAGCACGGGGGCCAGCAAGAACATGCGCGATCTCATGAAGGATAGTGTCTCGAGAGGTAGCAACAGAGTTTAACTCGACAAGCGGGGCACTCATGTAGATGGTGGTGGTGTTCCAATCACAGATGCCAAACCACTTCATGTGGTTGTTAAACTGGAAACCCCACTCGTCAAGGTCGTACTCCTCAAAATACCTCATCGCCATGTTGAAGCACCGATTGAGCTGCACACTTCCTCCTTAACTAACCTCCAAGACCCTCATCCATGACTGAAGAAGGTTCCGTAACCTTTTCTACACCATGTCGATGCTCGCCAGAGGTACACTAGCGTAGAAAGCCGCAGTACTATAAGCAACAGCGTCAAGAGGGGGTGAAGTGGCCGCGAGGTCTCGCATAGTGGCCTCATAACGGGGAAGCCAAACGCTAGACTGTTGCCCCTTACTGAAGCTGTCAGCTAGATCAACAGCAACATCGTAGGCCGACGCAGTGAACCAATTTTCTTCAACTAGAGCGCTCTTTTGCTCCTTGTAAAGCGCATCCAGAAGGTCAGTCATCACGTTCATAGGTAATACTATACATGGCGATTAGCTTTCTGTCAACTGTTTCTCTAATTCTTAGGCCTCCACCCAAATGTGGAGGCCTAAGGGGAGTAACCTTTTATCAGTTACCTGAAGAGGGGGAGGGGGAGACGGGAGCAGAAGGAGTGGGGGCCGGGCTGGCGCTTTCGGTCGGCGCGGCCGGGTTAACATCTTTAGCGTCCTTAGGGGCTTCAAGCTTCACGGGCTCGTTGAACTTAGATTGTTCACTAAGAACCTTGCTTTCGCCCTGTGCACTCTTGATGGTGAGCTCTTGCTTCACTAACTGAAGGCTATCGTTAAGCCAGAAAGTAGTGGTCACGTCTCCCACCTTAGCGGCTTCAGGGTTGTTGGGAACAAGTTTACTCATATCAATCTTCATGGTGAACTTGTGGCCAGTAGCGCCCTTCTCCACATATTTAACTTCCTTCACCGCGCCCTCAGTTTCGGAAAGCTTAGAAAAAAGGCTTGTAGATGTAGAAACAGGATTCACCATCATGCCTGCAGGGTACTTGAGCCAACCTTCGCCAGAACGTTTCAAGTAGAGAACTCCATCCACTGACATGGCTTCAGTCACCGCGGAGCCTTTTTCTCCTTCAGTCATCTTAACACTGTACGAAGGCTTCTTAGCGTCAGTCTGATCAATGTCACCCTCAGCAGTAGACGTGGTAGTCTTCCCCGCCACTGTAACTTCGTTAACGTTTCGGACATGGAGCGTCTTAATAGCCTGATTAGCAGTCCCCACTTCTCTACTAAAGTCTTTCCAGTCCACTGTCCCTACTTTGAAGGGAAATACCTTTGGTGCAGCAGGGGAAGAACTTACGGAAGAGGAACCTCCGGGAGTGGATGTAGTGGTGGGGTTACTATTGCTAGAGCAACCGGCGAGCGTAAGACCGGCAAGTAGAACACTTGCAACTACAGTTTTACGAAAAATGATCATGAAGATTTAGCTCCTAATATAGGTTTTATCATTGTTATGATACCAACTCCTCTAATGGGCTAAAAAGACTTTGTAAGAAAAACTGTTCTTACCGCAGCCTCGGGTGAAGAGCTGCGGTGAGAACGGCAGAGGGGTTATGCTACAATAAAAGCGACAAAGAGGTGGGGTCAGCCCAACTGGGTAGCAACGTAGCGAGGGCCGGCGGGCCCGAAACGGTTTGCCACGACGGGCGTCTGAAGGTTCTTATCCCAGGTGGTTTCGCCACCCCCGCTACCACGAGTCCACGCAACTGTGGAGAGGGTGTTGTAAAGAAAAGCAGCGTCAGCAGTTTCGTAAAAATCCTCTACAGCATGCCGGCCGGGGAAAATCTTCCACTCCATAGTGCGGCCTACAAAAGTGAGCGTTCCGATAACCTCACCAAGTTCATCCAGAAGTGGAAAGGTGTTGTCAGTTACGGCAGCCTTTGAGTAAAATTCGAGATTGAAGTCCTCCCACTTAACGGCGCGGGGGCGCTCAAGTGCGCGAGCGACCTTCATGGCGATGTGGAGGGCCGGGGTCATGGAAGGTGATGTAACGTTATCAGTCACCTCGATGGCTGCAGTCCAACGGGGGACGCTACTCGTCAAGTTCTTGTTGCGGAACCTCTTCAACTCATCGTACGCCTTGTCAATGAGTGCGTTCTGACGATTTCTATAAACCCGACGCACTGTGGCGAGCTCCGAGGCGGGAAGCCGCACGCGACCTTCCAAAACTTCCATGTTATTCATCTGCATAAATCCCTTCACCCGAAATCATTTCACCTACTACTCTACGCGATAAACAGTCATTTGTCAACCCAAAAACGAAATTTTTACCGCTAAAACAGATTTTCTTCGGTTTTGAAGGACTATATGCATGTTGTGGAAGACCGAAGCGAAAAACCTCATGGAAGAAATCTTAACAAAAATTCTACTGTCTTTCAAAGAAAAACAGCCAAAACTAGAAAATAATTTTAGTGAACAGCTCACTTACCAGGGAGCAGAATAACTCTAAAATAACTCGTGCGGTTTCGCTCAACTTCATGAAGCGTCTTCGCTACATCATCCCACTTGAGGCCGCCGATGCCGCACCCGATTTGAGGGATGCTCACCTGACTGACACCGTGAGCAGCCGCGTGATCAAGAGTAACGGCAGCCGTGTCAGCGAGCCAGTTCAATCGCGCATCAGGGCCGGGGCGATTCTGGCTTGCCATGTTGTAAATCCACAAACCTGAAGCTTCATCAAACCAGGGAAAGACTCCCCCCGGCATCAAACGGCCACTCTTGCACTCGTTGCGGTACGCAGAGTACATTTCAGGGTACTTCTTCCGCACAATCTTGGCTACACCAGCGCCCATGGCGCCCCGGCAATTAACCCCGTGACCAATGGCACCCTCAGTAACCTTAAAAAGGTCACCCTCAACAACGATCATAACTGTCTCCCTAAAAAATAGTGTTTAGCTAGTATTCTAACACTTCGTGAACAATAAAGCAACCATTTAAGCAGTAGTAGCTACTTTAGCTAACTCATCGGAGTAATTCTTGAAATCTTGAATAACAGTAGTGTAAATGTCAGAGTGAAGAACTGGGTCCACAGGGAACGATTTAGAAGGGGTCTCGATTTTTACTCCCCCGTCAGCTTCCACCACTTGTAGAAGCCCTTCTTTAAGAGAACAGGAAGCAAACACGAATGCCACGTTATCATTCTCCACCTGCAACGCTACAAGTAACGGCGGAAGTGAGTACATGACGAGAGTAGTATCACCGTCTCTCTTTATCGCTGCAGGGGTGCTATTCGCCACTACGCCTTTCACAAGTGTTTGCATTATTTCTTGCGAATCAAGTGGGACACTATCTTTCATAAGTTCAATCCTGATCTATAAAGGTGCTCAGCACTATCATAACAAGTGTTATCACTCATCAGTAGCCTTTTCTTTCTTCTCATAAGTCGCAGAAAATATTTTCTTCACGTCTTTCCAACTCCAAGCATGATGCACATGAGGACCGTCTTCAACTGCTTCATGAGTCCTCGGCCGAGTCATGAAGATCACTTTACGGGGCCCGTGCGGTGCCTGTTCATGAGTAACAGCTTTCACATGCGGCACGCTATCGTCAATAAGCACTTCGTAATCTTCGATTTCCTCCTTTTTGTTACTGTTTCCTATAGTAACTGGGAAGGTAACACCGACCTTGTGCTGGAGCCACTTAGCGCTCACTTCGTTGAAGGCTTCCGGGCGGGCCGTAAGGAAGACAACTCTTCCATCAGTTTCTTTATGAAGCCAGTTAACCACTTCTCCCGCCCCCTCACGAGTGGGCTGCGAGTGATAAAGAAGATTTCTCTTTTCAAGATCTTCAAATTCTTTATAAGAACGGGTGTTAGGATCAGGGTCATCCTTCCACCAAGAAGCGATCCCATTTTCAGGATTACTTGGATAACGTTTAAGCGCTTCTTCGTAAGTTAAACCGTCCCGCGTAGCGAGAGCCTGCCGCATATCTGCTTCAAAGCTTCCAAGTGTATCATCAATGTCTACCGCCACTTTACCCTTTACTTCAGAAAGATTAATGGGCTTTACTTTGTGGGTTTTAGGTCTCGCTTGAAGCGCTTCCTTCTCCGCAAGCATGCTTGTAAGCTGGTTAGCTCTTTCAGTATCGTTCTTTTTAATAGCCACTTTCTGCATCCGAGTCATGCAGTAAGAGCAGTAATTAGGGGGAGTGCACATGCGGTCACCAGCCTCGTTCCTCGATTAGAAGTTTAATATCGTCAGCTAGACTTTCAATAGAGTCCGTACTTCTAAAGCTCACTTCCCTGTAAAAATCACTTACCATCGGGAGGGAGCAAAGGTTATCTACGCGAACTCTAATCACCTTCCAACCATTTTCTAAAAGCTTTTGAGTTTTGTCTAAATCTAACTCCCCGCGCTCCTGGTGCCAGTACTCTCCATCATACTCAATCACCAAATTCTTTTCCGCCACCACTATGTCGCAACGCATTTTCTGATTACGCTTCCCCCACCTCACAGGAAGAACAGCCTCAGTAGGAACAGCGTTAAGGGAAATGGTAAGTAATTCTCTCAACTCTCGTTCTGGTCTAGACATTCTTTTTGCACAGGCAGGGCACCCGGTGGGTGCGTTCTCCCTAGTTCTCAAACTACAAGAGGTCTTCCAACTATACTCACAGTGGCCACAACGCCACCAAACTTTCCTATTAGAGCTAGGAGAAAGCTCGCTGGGATTAAAAACGTTCTTTTCACCATCCCACTCTTGTTCAAGCTTTGGAAATTTAGTGAAAAGGTCATTCACTCCTACCATTACAGCACCGCCTTGACAAACTCGGCAGTAATACTGCTCACCCCTTGTAACGTTACTCAAAGTCGCAAATCTTGGGTGACCTAAAGCGCACTTCCACCAGTATTTACTAGTCCCCGAAGCTTTTATTTCAGTAGCTTTTATGATGTTCTTTTCTTCGTCCCAAAATTTCACAAATTGTGGCTTTACAGCTGCAAGACTTTTACTCTTGGAGAACTTGCTCTTCCGGCAAAGAGGACATCCGCTTTTTCGGGTAATCCTCTTCCAAGTATCCGCTTCCCACTCGTGCTCTTCCTCACACTTCCAGAATCTTTTGCCCGCGTTTTTAGCTCTTAAATCTTCAGAGTTTTCAGGATTCTTTTCAGACCATTCATGAGTAAGCCAAGGTGCAAGAACAGCTATTGAATCTTCGGCTCGAGCGAGAGGCCTTCTGTTGCCACCGGCACACTTAGCGCAATTAAAAACTCCTAAACGGCGGAAGCTTCTGGCTTTTACCCCTACCTGTTGTTGAAATTCATTTCCACAAACGCATTTCCACCAAGCAGAATAAGTAGATCCCACTCCCACAAGTTCAGGGGTGAAGGGAAAATTCCTCGCGCTAAGCCAAAAATGACACAGGGAAGGTAATTTCTCAGCCAACGACTGCCCAAGGCGTGGCGGATAGGGTGTTTTTGTAGTGCTTTGTGGCATATCTTATGGAAAATGCTATAGTGGCTGATTTCAAGAGGTAGAGGGGTGAGTGCTAGTAGGAGGCTGTGTTGAAGGAGGGGTGGCTTCAGGTTTCACAACAGGTACGAAGGTAGCGATGACGTTGCTATCAAAGTGAAGAGAACCGTCACTCCGGCGGTAGATTTCTCCTCCACAGGTTACCACCACTAACTGCTTAGGCCCTTTAGTAGCCCAGACTTCCTTAGGTAGTGCTGACTTCTTTATGGTGGTGGCAGTTTGCAACTGAAACTCTTCACGGTTACCTTCACCGTCAGTAACGTAAGCAAGATTTCCAGCTTTAATGTTCACTAAAGGGTACACAAGCCCGTGTACTCCATTCCAACTTACGTGGCCGGCAATAAGAATGTTACCCTTGTCACTAGTGACGTTACTTCCTCCCTTCCAGCGAGTGACTTCGTTAGCTTGAGGAAGCGTTAAACTACCAGCAACAAGGTCTCCAGTCTTTTGGTCGATGCGGCCATAAACCCCTAGCGCTGGGATGTAAAGATGATTGGGAGCCATTTTCTCGGGAGTCATTTTAATCTCAGTGGGCTCGCCTTTTTCTTCCTTAGGGTAATCTTTCACTGGTGCTTCAGTCGGGCCTACGGGCGTCTGATTAGCGGGTGCAGTGACGGGCGCTGAGAGTTGCGGGGCTTCCTCTGGCGGCTGATGGAGGCCAGTCCACATTAGCCACCCGCCAACAGCCATTAACAATAGCGCGATTAACGCCCCAACCATTTTCTTCATGTGAAAGATCTTCTTCTTAAAGTAAGCCCAATGATAACACCCGCATTTTAACACGAAATTTCAGGCCGACTCCCCGAGCGCGGATTCACTTCCTGAAGCCCCACTAGGTGTTGCTTCGCTACTAGCTGGCGGCACTGAAGCTTTACCAGTAGTGGGAGTAGCTTCCGCAGTCTTGGTGGTAGAGGTTGAAGGCGCGGGGGTGGTGCTAGTAGCTGGCGCACTAGGAGGGGGTGATGAGGGAGCTGTCGGAATCGGGGCGCTGCTCGTGGGAGTAGGCGTAGGAGTGCCAGTCGGGGCGGGAGTAGACGGCGCAGGTGTAGGGCGCTGGGTGGGGCTAGCCGGGTGCCCACTGGGTGTGTGAGGAGGTGTGGGGGCAGCACTTGATGTTGGCTTAGAAGTACCCTTAGGTTTCGGAGTAGGCTTCGAGACGGGTACCTCTGACCCCTCAGTTGATTTTGCCGAGGGGCTTCCCACACTGAAAGTACTACCTACACGTACTTTAAGCTTCACACTATCAGGTTCTCCCGTCAACCAACTCCAGGGAGAAACATAGTAGCCATCCTTAATCACTTCAAAATGTAAATGACAGCCTGTAGAGCGGCCGGTAGTCCCCATAAGACCGATGAGGTCACCCTTAACAACTTTCTCTCCAGTTTTTACTCTGATTTCTTGCAAATGGCTATAAGCTGTTGAAAGATCAGGGCGGTGCTTCACCACGATGCGGTTGCCGTAACCACCGTAAGTGTTACCAGCGGCTTCCACAACTCCAGTTTCAGAAGCGTAAACAGGGGTGGCACAAGCTCCTCCCACATCTAATCCAGTGTGGAAGCGTTGCTCATGAGTGAAGGGGTCAGAACGCGGCCCGAAGTTGGATGAGAGACCGTGACTTTTCACAGGCCACGCAAGGCGTTCGCCAGGAGCGATAGCTTCAGGAGTAGGCGGAGCAGTAGTTGCGGGAGGAGTAGGCCTCCCCTGTCTGCTTACCCTTGTTGCTTTTTCTTTACGAAGGTCTTCGACTTTAGCTTGAGGGGTTAAACTTGCCTGTTCACCGCGAGCGAGGTTAGCTTTTACGGCTTCTTCAAGACTTAGGTAATAGGGGCCGGAGGTGGGTGTAGTGATCTTGTGGGTGTCATCTGCTGTTGTAGCGTTAGTAGCTGTGGTGGGGGCAGGGACGGCCTCTAATGTACCGCCCACACCCGGTGTAGCAGTTACGGCAAAGATAACGGAAGCTACAACTGCTGTCAAACTACCAGCACCTGCACTAAGTCTTCCTAAAGAGAACTTTTTGGGAGGGGAGGCGGAATGCTTAGGTGTATAAGGGGAGCTATAGCTTTCAGCTAAACCGTCTTTTTCTTGGGGGTCAAAACTCATGATAATCCTGATAGTGTTTTTCTTTAATATATGTTACTTTAACAAGAATGGATAGTAACACTATCGGAAAGCCGGGAAATCCTGCCTCTTGACAGAAGATTCAAACTGTGAAGAACGAGGGTGTAGAGAGCAATTCTTTCCTGCTAACAACTTCGCTCGCGACTGCCTCAAGCATAACAGCCGGAAGAAAAAGTGAAGCACTGCCCGGCGCCTCGTAACGATTCAAGTAAAGTGAACAAACATCCTTAGGGAAGGTGTCCACTTCATCAGCGTCAAAAAACACATCAGGATGAACAGGGGAAGCGGCCTTCAATTTTACCTTCCAAAGGTAAATGTACTCAGCATCGTTTTCAAGCACTTCCCACACGGCCATCTCGCGAGCGGTATCAGCCTCTCCCACATGCACATGGAGGTCCAGGTTTTGCACTGTTGAAAGCCAGTCGGGAACAAGTGTCGCGTGATGCCAAGTGAAGGTTTCCACAGCGTAAGGACGGAGTCGCTGGGGGGTCAGTGCATCAACAACAGCTGTAGCAAGAGTTACTCGCTCACCACACTCACAGTGGAAGCCACTCTCGCCATCTAGAAGAAATGCTACAGCGTTTACGGAAAGCCTATGGTGACAAACGGGGCAGAATACCTTCACTTGAGTGGTGATGTTCACAAGAACATAGTATCTTTCAAAGAAAATTTTGTCAAACGGAGTAAAGGGAGGTCGGTAGCGTCACAGGTCATCTCGCCACCTCTCATCCTCCCAGTACTGAGCCTCATCATCTTCATCAAGCTCATCGTTATCCGGGTCAATGCTTTCAGCCGCCAAAAGCTCTCTAAAATCCTCTACAAGCATGTAGTCAAAGTAATCTTTTACCTCTTCCCCCCACGCTGCCACAGCATCACCAGCAGACTGCCCCAGCTCGAGAAAGCTCTCGTCAAAAACTGCCAACACTCGATAAGAGACGGGGCCGGGACTACGAGAGACTAAAACCCAGTCATTTTCTTCAACTTCGTCATCAAGTTCAAGAGCATAACTGTCCCAATGATACCCTCCCAGACGAAGAACTTCGCTAAACTCCATCAAAATATCCTAGCAGTCAAAGCAGCGTCCTCGCTATAATCACTGTCATTCTTGCACTACTTCCACCATATGGTGAACATCTTCCAGCGTGGGAGCGCTCAGAAAGAAGACTTCACTGTCTTTTAAGCGAGTGATGTGAAGCTCTCCATCACGCTCCATAACAAACCTCAATTCCCCGGTAGTGAGCTGAAGCGTTTCTTCCTCTTCATCGCAAGAGGTGACCACACCCCCGTAAACTTTCTGAAGTGCTTCAAGGAACGAAAGCTGAGGTAACGCTTCTCGCTCGAAATCTTCTGGAGTTACACTCATGAGAACTTCCCCTTCCTAAAGTCCTTAGTGAAGTTTTTAAAACAATCATCACACAACTCTACGAAGACGTTATCTTTAGAAGACCAAATTTCTTTAAGCTTTTTCAGTGGGTAAGTGAGCTTGCAGACAGCGCAAGCCTTATCAGTTTCCGGGTTTACGGTATCCATCATTTTTTATTCTCCTCAGTAAGAACTTTTTCAAGAAACTCTTTTACGGCAACAAGGTGACTTGGCTGTAGCCCTAGCACCATGTCGGGGCACAGGGGAAGCGAGTGGGAGTAATTATTGTGCGCAGAGCGGTAATCATTACGGGTGTCAAGCTCGCCCCGGCGGGGCTGCCACGCTAGCCGCCGCTCGTGGTGCTCTAGTACATCATCGTCAATCCAAATGTAACTTGCTTCACCTTTCGGTATCTTTAGTCCGAAATCGGTAAACGCTTCTGCTTTTGCAAAATTGTTGTTATAGTCACTATATCTCTTCTGAAGTGTGATTACTCTAGCCTTATTCTTGGGGGCGAGCTTCAGCAACTCCTCTTGCACTGGGATGATGTTCACCTCCCAAGAGGTAAGCCACAGTAGCTGCACCCGCTCGTCGGCAAGAATGGTGTTCAATTCTTCGATAAGAGTGGGTGACCAGTGGAGGGGGAAAGTTCGGACGTTATCCCAGTCAAGATGGTCATAGTGGATGGCACCCTCTCCCTCAGCAACATCAGTGTAGCGGTCAGGGTTTACTTCATCATCTTCATCGAAAGCTTGTGGAAAGTGATTAATCACTCCATCAAAGTCTAGAAAGAGGAAGACTTGCACTCCCTTTTCAAGAAATGTTTTCGGTTCTAAAGCCATCATGAGCCTCCTTCTTTTCGACGCCTTACTATTGTAACGCATTAACAGCTCTCCTACAATATGAGTGCTGTTTCTACTTGAAAAAATACTGAAAGCTGTTACACGTTGCAGAAAAACAGTACTTCAGTGATAAGTGTTTAATTTCAGAGAGATGATCAGCTATAGCCCAAGCCACTACACTGTTATAGCCGACCGCTATAGTTTCTGAAATAAGCAGTATTTAATTTTTAAAATTTCTCGAAAAATACGCCGAGGGTGAGACGAGTTAACGCTATAGCATTAATCTGCTGAAGTTAATGCTATAGCATTAACCAAGCGGAAACCCCTGAACAGCCCACTCATCACTAGTCATCTCAAAATGCTTAGAGAAAAATTGCATGGAAGCCGGGTCCCAAGGTTTAGGGTCCACAAGAATAGCTCTCTTACAAAGGCTTGGCCACTCTGCCACCGGAAAAACATTCCCAGAAGTTCCCACAAACGCCACCACATCAGCTTTACGAAGAGTCTTCAAGGCGGCTTGGCCATGTTTAAGACTCTCCCCAAACAACACCATGTCTGGGCGAAGCCTCCACCCAGTGAAATCTTCAGGAAGTTCACTACTCGAAAAAACTCTTTTCGGCTTCCTCATCTCAAGCCACCGGTGAAGAGTGCCGTGGACTTCAAACACCTCTTCAGAGCCAGCGCGCTGATGAAGACCATCCACATTCTGAGTGACCACAGGCCAGCCTTCTTGAGTAAGGAGCTCATGAAAAACTGTGGGCTCTGCCGCAAGAGCGTCTTTAGCAAGTTTCGCCCACTTCGGCATGAGAACTTCAAGGTAGTTACCGTAACGGTTAGCTTGACTCATCTTCAGAAAATTTTCATCACTCCACACTCCCTGCTCACTTCGAAATGTGGGGAGGCCAGCTGCTACAGAAACACCAGCACCAGTCACCACCGCTACATCAACAACATCGTTCACTTTGAAGCCTACTTCCAAAAAAATCCTTCTTAAAGGGCAAAACCCATAATAACACACAAAGCAAGCACTGACAACCCCCAAAAAAAAAGTGTGAGTGTATCAAGCTCGGAAGGCCGCCGCCAGTTCCAGACCAGAAGAACAACCACCCCGCTACACTCTCCCTAGTGAGAGAGGTCCCCGTGAGCTACATCACTAAGATTTATCTCACTCACAGCTTTCTGCAGAAGTTCAAACAGGATAGAGTAAGTTCTCACCTCACGTAAAGTGTTAAGTCTACTACAACCGTTACAAGCAGCCTCCACGATGAAGACTCCCCCGCTGTTATCATACTTAACAGTCTTTACCGTGCCGCCGCCTTGCTGCAATTGAGAGCACTTAGAGCAAATAAAAACTGACTCTTTACACACTAGTGCGTGAAGCTTATGGGTCACTGCGTGAGAAAAAGTAGTGAACTTAGGGGGCTCGTGCTCTTCAAGAAACTTATCAAACGCTTGCTCTTTCTTCAGGGTGAAGTCCTCAAGTTTAAAGACTAGGTCTTCATCACCCGCTTCATCGCTCTCAACAATGTAGTACCCCAAGACTTCTTTGCCGTCGGTGAGAAGAGGCCCAGTGAAATACATGTTTGCTATATGTCTTGGCCCAAAATAATCATTGACACGGATCACTACATGGCGTTCTACAGCAGCGTGGGGAAGAACACCCTCCGGCGCTGGCACAACACTCCCTAATTCTTCACCGTGGAGGGTGATGAGGACAGTTTGCATGAGAACCTCCTAAAAGTTAACGAAAATATCACTACTCCTTGAAGACAGAGCAAAAAAGTCTCCAAAACAGATGATAATTAGTAGAAGCTCTCTCCCCCATCCGTAAAAGTTTCAGTCAGCGAGGGGGTTACTTACTATGGTTTGTCACTTCATGCTGAACTTCAGGGCTGCCGTCCTCACTCGGGGCGATAAAAGTAAGTTCCTCTTCAACGGGCGAAGCGACTATGGGAGTGTCAGGAGTGAAAGTACCGTAAAACAAAGTGCGGACAGCGACTTCCTTCAAGCCGAACTTAGTATCTTCAAAGAGTTCTGCCCCCTCCCTTTGATACTCTACTAACGGATCCCGTTGAGCAAACTGTCGCAACGCGATGCCCTCTTTAAGGTAATCCATCTCGTTAAGATGTTCTCGCCACTTCATATCCATAGCTGCCAGTAGGACTTCTTTCTCAACTTTTCGGGCGGCAGCAGGACCCCCGAACTCTTCCTCCCTAGTGTCGTAAACGTGGTGAGCGTCAGAGCGCAATTCTTCTTGGAGAACATCAACAGTAAGCGAACCGAGCCCACCTAATTCTTCCTCAAGTTCATCTACTGAAACTTGCACAGGATAAAGGCTTCTTAAATCGTTCCACAAATCATCCAATTTTCCTTCGTCCAGCATGTCTCTAGCAGAAAACTTCTCCACATAACCATCCACCACATCGTTAATGAAATGCCGTACTTCATCCTTCGGGTCGAAACCCTCTAGCAACAGACGGCGCTCACCGTAAATACACTCACGCTGCCTGTTAAGCACATCATCGTACTTAAGAATAGTTTTACGAATCTCGAAGTTTTTACTCTCGACAGTAGCCTGCGCCGTCTCGATGGCGCGGGAAAGTATTCGCGCTTCGATAGCTTGATCCTCGTCCACAAGTGTAGTAGCAAGCACTCGATCAGCAAGCCCCGAGTTGAACAATCTCAATAAATCATCTTCAAGAGAAAGATAAAAGCGCGTTTCTCCTGGATCACCCTGGCGCCCGGCTCGCCCCCGCAACTGGTTGTCAATGCGGCGGGACTCGTGTCTTTCAGTTCCTAAAACATAAAGACCGCCCAGCTCAACTACCTCTTCATGCGCCGCCCTCACTGAAGTTTCAGCAGCTTCAAGAGCTTCAGACCAAGCAGCCTCATACTCTTCGGGGGTCTCCACAGGGTCCAGCCCTTGTGCTTTCAACTTGGCAACAGCGATGAACTCTGAGTTCCCGCCAAGCATAATGTCAGTACCTCTACCAGCCATATTCGTAGCTACAGTAACAGCGCCCTTCTCACCAGCGCGAGCAACAATCGCAGCTTCCTTCTCATGATGCTTAGCGTTAAGAACTGTGTGGGGGACACCCTTCCGTTTCAAAAGTTTAGACAGATGCTCAGACTTACTAACACTTGTAGTGCCCACAAGAACAGGCTGACCGAGCTCATGCTTCTCCGCAATGTCGTTAACAACAGCCTTAAGTTTAGCGGCTTCAGTCCGGAAGACTAGATCGCTTTTATCTTCACGAATAGTGGGCATGTTTGTGGGAATAATCACCACACCCAGTTTATAGATTTGACTCAATTCGGAAGCTTCCGTTTGAGCGGTACCAGTCATGCCGGCAAGCTTCTCATACATGCGGAAATAATTCTGCAAGGTGATAGTAGCGTAAGTCTGGTTCTCGTTCATCACCGTGACGCCCTCTTTAGCCTCAATGGCTTGGTGCACACCCTCGTTATAACGCCGGCCAGCAAGAATACGGCCCGTATGCTCGTCCACAATAAAGATCTCGCCGTTCTCCACCACATAGTCCTTATCACGCTTGAACAACTCTTTAGCCTTCAAAGCGTTATTAGCGTGAGCCACCAGATTCAGATGCTTATCTTCGTAAAGATTATCAATGCCCAGGCGGTCCTCAATCTTCTTAATGCCGGCTGGAAGGAGAGAGATAGTCTTATCCTTCTCGTTAACCTCGTAATCACCCACAAGCGGGGGTGCACTCCCCTCCCTCTTAGGAGCTCTCTTCAAATTTAGGACGACTTTCGCCATCTCACCGTACCAGTGGTCAGCCTGATCTCCTGGCCCCGAAATAATGAGAGGGGTTCTCGCCTCATCAATGAGAATAGAGTCTACCTCATCAACAAGAGCGAAGTAATGTTCCCTTTGGACGCAATCGTCAAGACTTGTCGCCATATTGTCACGGAGGTAATCAAAACCAAACTCGTTGTTAGTGCCGTAAGTAATATCTTTCTCGTACTGAACTTTCCGCTCAGCAGGATCCATGGAAGAAAGTATTACACCAGTTTCAAGGCCTAAAGCTCTGTGGACACGACCCATGAGTTCTGCCTGGTACTCGGCAAGATAATCGTTCGTGGTGACTACATGGACGCCTTTACCAATAAGAGCGTTCAAGTAAGAGGGAAGTGTTGCCACAAGAGTTTTACCCTCACCGGTGCGCATCTCTGCCACGTTACCTTGGTGAAGTGCCGCGCCTCCCATCAACTGTACATCAAAATGCCGCTTACCAATGGTGCGCTTAGAGGCTTCACGAACTGCAGCAAAAGCCTCCACTAACAGGTCATCCAGAGTCTCACCTGCAGCCAGCCGCTCTTTGAACTTTACAGTTTCTTCTCTTAACTCTTCGTCAGTGAGTTTCTCAAATTCAGGCTCTAACATATTTACATGTTTAGCGATGTTTTCTAGTTTTTTAAGCGTGCGGCCGTCTCCGGCGCGCATGAAGTGCTCAACTATTTTGGGCATTAAGTAACTCCGTTAACTCTTTTTAAAGCTTTAGTTTTCTCATGGCTCTCGAGAGTGAGGCATGAGCGTTAACTATTTTAACGAAAAGTCACTATAAATAGCGCTTCGGGAAAACCACTGGAGGGAAGCTCGCGATGAGCTTCCCTCCAGTGGTTTAGAGCTTTGAGCGCTTTACTTCAAGACGCCCTCGAACAAGACAGCCTCTTCGATGAATCCACCGTTCTCGCTGTCAAGGATTCTCCACACCTCATTCTGCACTGCAGAAAAACGGTTCCGTGAAGTGTGCGGCATCCACAAAAGCTTCATGCCAGCCTCTTCAGGAGTGCGGTTGTCCTTTGCAGAGTTACAATCCCTACAGGCAGCACAGAGGTTTCCCCAAGTGTTACCTCCACCCCGAGACTTCGGGATGATGTGGTCGATTGTAGTGCCAGGACCCCCACAGTAGCAGCACGTGTAGCCGTCCCTTCGAAGAATCTCACTACGGGAGGCGCGAGTGTCAAGGTTGATTTCCCTCGGCCGCGGCACCTTAACCCAGTAATTGAGGCGAACAATCAAAGGCCAAGGCATGTCTACAGTACCACCCGCTGAGCGGATTCGACGAGTTTCGTCAACCTTAAAGGGGGTCATCTTCCCCTGAAGGATGTGAGTGACAGCTTCATCCCAAGGGATCTCCGCCTTCACATCGTAGTCAAGCCCTAACACATACACAGTCTTTTGGTTACCCATGATTGTTTGCACCTCCTAGTGCCGAAGTGGTTCTCCACTCCGTTTTTGTTACCTAACGTATCAAGAAGCCTACACCCTGTAAACTTCGCAAACCTACAAGAATCTTCATAAGAATCTCCTCCAGTTTTACCTCTCTACGGACCCGGTCAGAAGTTTTTCTAAACCGAGGAAGAGGGGAGAGAGTGCCCCTCAAGAATTTTTCACATGTACCGAGGGTTCAGCACCTCGTCACCGTCGAAGTCGAGAGCCAGCATGAGGCGGGGGAGCGAGTAAGCATCCACATGCTGGACAGTGAAGTGCTCCACCAGCTCAAAGTTTCGCACCTCCACCACTCGCACATCATACAAGTCCATGAAGTTGAGCTTCACCTCCACCAGCATCTTCGCAGCGCGAGTGCTTCGCTTTCCATTCTTGTTGAAGGGAAGGATGCGAGCAATGAACCGAAGCCCGCCATCGATGGCGATGAAGTCGTGGGCCCCGAGCGCCATGAGTGAGCCCGCGCCGATCTGCCGCTTGATGGTAGAAGCAATTTCGCGAGATTCCGCCTCAGTGTAAACAGTCGCGATGGTCATGATGTGGTCACCTTTCCTTGTGATGCCACCATCATACTACAGGCTGCTCTCACTGTCAACCCACTATGGTTAACAGTTTGTGTAAATGTTTTCACGGTAGCCTCCCTTCGAGAGTTTTTAGAGGGAGGCTACAGGCTACCTACTGTAGCTCTCCTGAGATTAAGTATACAAGCCGACGGTTCACCACTGGTTCGGTGTTGTCAGCAATAGCTTTAAGATTGTCGATAAGTGCTGGGATGGTGGTCAATTCTACTCCGCGGGGAGCTCTAGAGTTATCCACCGTATAAGTGAGATTTCCCGTGGGCGTCTTCGCCACCGCGATGCGAGCGTCCATGTACGAGGCGTGCCGCCCCAGGAACGACCGCCACTTCCCAAGTGCTGAGTCCATATGAACTTCGCCGCCCTGGAAAGTATGTCCATCACGGGAAACAGTGCCATCACTGTTCCAGTAATAGTTACCATAAGCCCAGTATTTAGCATCCACTAGAATAACTTTGTCGCCGATGAGAACTACGTGGTCAACGTCAGCACCCTTCTTACCGGGCGTGAAGCATAGGCCGTGGAAGACTCGCACGTAAGGGTAGTTTCTTGCGAAAGCTTCAAGAGCGTCACCCACTGCAACCTCACCTTTAGCGCCCACCTTAGCAGCTTCACCGAAGGCTGTGTTGCTACCAATGTGTGCACCAGCCGTACCCCAAGTGGGCTTCATGCTTTGCTCAAGAGTAGCCAGCCCACCAGCACCTCGGTAGCGAAGTGCTGTATCCTCGCCACCCTTTGCGAAGCGATTACGAACACCCACGACCACAGCAATGTAGAAAGTTACAAGAAGTAGTGTTGAGGCTCCCGAGTGGGGAAGCCCGAAGTAGATGAACGAAAGTAAGACGCTTACTAAAATACTCGGAAGAGTTGCTCGTAGCGCTAGAGCTGACAGGAGCCAAGTGCCGAAAGCACTGAAGAAGATAATGGGACCGGGAGCAGTGTTTTCCATGGAGAGCGAGGCAAAGAAGTAAAGAGCAAGAGGAAGAAGAAGCGTAGCCTTAGTAACATATTCCCAAATAGATTTCTTGAGACTGAACGTCTTCAAGCTATCTTTGTTACTGATGGCAGGCTCTAAACGGTAGGGCAAGTTAGGTAATCCGCCGTTAACTTGTACGGGATCATAGTTGATGCTCATGGCTTTTCCTTTGTGTAAGTCACCCTATTTACTCAGGTTTCTTACCCTTTCTTTCTTCTTAAATGCCAGTGAAACTTCCGTTTTCAAGCAAAAATATCGCTTGAACATTTATAGTTATACCACATTTAAAAGCGAAAGTCAATAGGAAACGCAGAAAAACTGCGAATTAAAAGGAATTTCTTTAACAAATTCAGAAAAAACTTACTTGATGATCAATTGCGGAGCTTAGTTTACTATAGCTAGAAAAAGAAAAGGGAAGTTTCTGAACGAGAAACTTCCCTTTTCTTGCTTTTTACCACCGTAAGTAAACGCTTTTCTCTTAATATATTTCAATCCCGATCAGCGCAAGGACATCCTTTTGGCTTTGCATGGCCATGCGCATGGAAATGCCGGCCTCTTCAAACTTTTCAGACATGTTAGCCCAGAAGAGGTGGTCGTGACCAGTCCAAGGTGCTAAGAGTTCTTCCTCTTCATCCCAAGTACAGTCATCGAGAATACAGTAAAGACTGTGGAGGAGTTCAGCGTTGTGCTCGTGAACGGACGGGTTAGTGTTGTATACAGGGTGCAGAGAGGCGCCGAAGGACGGAAAGTTGTCAATGAACTTCTTATAAGTGACTGTTTTCATAGTAACCTTCTTTCAATTTCTGAAATTGTAAGGCAAGCGCCTTTGCGAGTTTTTCTAAACACTTCTCGCGCACATTTTAACAAGCAACACTAGCGTAACTCTAGCCCTCCTCTGCCTCCTCCTCATCAAGACCCTGCTTCCGCATCATGGCCGGCTGCATCATGGTAGCGTCACCGCGCTTGTAAAGTAAAGCTCGAGGCCCACTCTTCCCAGTAGAGTACTCTCCCACTGCCTCCACAAAGCCGTTCACTGACAACACTTTCCTACGGAAGTTTGCTAAAGTAGGCTCTTCACCCCACACAATTTTGTAAACCCTCCGCAAATCACTAAGAGTGAAGGGCTCTTGCACAAACTGTGCTGCAAGTGTCGTGTACTCAAGCTTGCTGCGTACTCGCTCAAGAGCATCATCAAGAATTACTCGGTGATCGAAGGCTAGATAGATTTCTGGATCAGCACCAAGCACGTCTTCCACTGGCCACCACCGCGCCTTAGCTGCATCATCACCGGCTTGAGGTTCAGGCATATCTGCAGCGAACGCTACATGAGCAACGCTCACCACCCGCATCCGGGGATCACGCTTAGGGGCAGAATACGTCTTCAACTGCTCAAGGTGGAATTTCGGTTCAAACGCACGAACATTCCGCTGCCACTTGTCAGGAACGTCATCATCGTTCTCAAACAGGATGGGAGTGACCTTAGAGCGTGACAACCTCAAAGAGTTAGAATCTACTGCTTCGCCAATGGTCACTGCATCAACATCACGTTCTCTGAGGTAGTCCACATGAAACTGCTTTGTGCCTTCAGGAACCTTGATCAGAGGCGCATGATCAGCATTGACAATATCCATCACGTCATTAACCATGACAGACGACATTCCTGTCTCTTCCATGAGTTCACGGTAGGCTGCAACCTCTGTGCTTTCATCAGGATTAACGAAACCCCCGGGAAGAGCCCAATAACCCTTAAAAGGCTCATCACCCCGCTCAATAAGCAACACCTGAAGACTTCCATCACGAATAGTGAAAATCGCCAAATCAACTGTCACCGCGAAGGGAGGGAAGGCGGATGGATCATATTCTTTCATCGGAGTAAAAGGTACACAACCAAGTTCATGCTGGGCGGTGTCTTTATAGTTTCCACATTGTTCACAAATCATTTCTCACTCACCTTTAATCCAAGACTTAAACTTCTCATCAGCAAGGGGGCTCACTGAAACTTCAACGCCAGCTTCGTGCAGCTTCAAAAGCGCAGGCCACACAGCTCCTACAGAAGCAGTGAGATCCACTAGCACTCGGGTAGCAAAGCCAGCTTTCACAGCATCAGCTGCAGTTGCAAGCACACAGTAATCAGTAGCAATGCCCACCACATCAACTTCTTTAACACCTTTTTCAGTAAGTACTTCAAGAAGAGTAGTCCGCGACCCGGGCTTGACTCCCTCGAAGCCACTATACGCTGGCTTTCCCATACCCTTCACAATATGAACGTCCACGAAATTCGGGTCAAACCCTTCAGCGTACTCAGCACCGTAAGTGCCCTGCACACAGTGCGAGGGCCAAGTGCCCGAGTAGTTGGGCTCTTCAGAAAAGTGACCACCGTTATCGTTGTCAGCTTCATGCCAGTCACGAGTGGCCACCACAAGATCGTAATCTTTCTTGTAGTTCTTCAAATATTCTGTCGTGTCTTCTGCTACTTTGACGCCTCCCTTTACAGCGAGCGAGCCACCTTCTACGAAATCATTCTGTTCATCTACTACAATAAGAGCTTTCATTTTTGTCCTCCTGTTAACTCTTTGTATTCTTTGTAAGCAGCCTGTGGGACAGCCGCAGTAGTCTCAGCTTCTACCGCAGCTACCAGCTTTGGCCCTCGAAAGCGCGGGCATATGACGCTGCAGTTTCTTCTGCCGTTAAATACAGTTCTTCCACATCTTCACTAAACGCCGCACCTCTAGCTAACAACCGCTCATGATCTTGCTGCTGTAACGCTTCAAGTAATTCTTCCTTGACTGCTTTAAGTTTGTTCTCTGCTTTAGCGGCGACAGCGGCCCACGGGTAATCTAAGTGCAAGAGCGCGAGGCCTACAGTTTGTTTAAGACCGCTCGGTGCGGAAGCAGTTTTCGAAAGCGCCGAGTAGACAGGCCACCCCCATTTATCAATGAACTTCTTATAAGAGTCTTGAAAAATAGCAGCGTTTGCGCTGTCAAGATACTGGTAGCTCTTCCACCCGCAAGAACAGAGTGCTTGATACTCCGGAGGTTCTCCCCAACCAGTATCTACCCTCACGGTTACAGTGTGGCCCCGATGAGACAACTTATTCTGTGTGAGCCAGTGCTCAAGATATGTTCTTTCAGTAGTCATCACTCTTCCTCCTCAGCAAGAGTAGCCTTCTGCCAAGCGTCCCCGTCCGCAACAGCTTTCACTTCTGCCGGAAGGCTAGCAAGTCTTGCAGCAGTAAAAGCTCGCACTTCATCAAGTGTGGGTTTCTTCACTACCTCACCCTTCATCATGTAAACCTCTTGTAGCAGCTCACCTCGCACTTCCCCCTTTACGCTAAATCTTTCACTTCCATCAGCAAGCCGGTAGCTAGTTTTCTTACCACCCACGCTTGCTTTGTCAGCAGATTTCTTAGCTACCGGGCGGCCAGCGACTTCCACAAGCTTGTAAACCATGCCGGCAGTCGGGTGGCCAGAGCCAGTGACAACTCGTGTGCCAGCCCCGTACCCATCAACGGGGGCGGCAGCTAGTTCAGTCATCAAGTACTCATCAAGGTCACTTGAGACTACGATCTTCGTTTCAGTTGCTCCAAGACTGTCAAGAAGTTTGCGAGCGTTCTGGGTTTCTTCCAGGAGGTCACCACTATCAATGCGGATGGCCCCAGGGCCCGTGGCTCCAAACTCTTGAGCCACTTTTACGCCCGTTTTAATACCTTCAGTAATGTCGTAAGTGTCTACTAGAAGAGTGGTGCCTGCTCCCCACGTAGTCATTTGAGCGCGGAAGGCTTCCTCCTCAGTAGCGTGCGCGAGAGTGAACGCATGAGCTGCAGTACCAGCCGTAGGGATACCGTACTTCAAAGCAGCGGCAACGTTGCTAGTGCTAGCAAAGCCAGCGATGTAAGCTGCCCGTGCAGCGCTTAAAGCAGCTTCATCATCAGTGCGGCGGCTTCCCATCTCAATGATGCGGCGCCCGTTACTTGCTAGCACCATGCGAGCTGCAGCACTTGCAACAGCTGAATCGTGGTTGTAAACACTTAGCAGGAAGGTCTCAAGCAGGAGGATTTCGCCAAGCTTTCCTTCGACTTGCACAAGGGGGGAGTAGGGGTGGTACAGGTCTCCCTCACGGTAAGCCCGTAGTGTGCCAGTAAAAAGCGGTTTATCAATGTAGTCACTCAGCCACCCAGCAGCGGCGGGAGTGATTAAATGAAGTTCTTCAAGAGCTTCAATATCTTCAACAGTGATGGTGTAGTGCTCGAGAGCGGCAAGCACTCTCCCTAGTCCGGCCTGAACACCGAAGCGGCGGCCCTTCGGCAAGCGTCTTGCGAAGAGTTCGCAAACTGCAGGAGTGTCCGCCACGCCCTCTTCGATAAGAGAGGACGCCATTGTAAGTTCGTAAGCATCGACTTTCATAAGAGGATTCACGTTTTTCACCAGTTCACCT
This sequence comes from Simalia boeleni, assembly GCA_026541955.2. Taxonomy (NCBI): domain Eukaryota; kingdom Metazoa; phylum Chordata; class Lepidosauria; order Squamata; family Pythonidae; genus Simalia; species Simalia boeleni. The sequence continues at coordinate 68,598 of JANKYG020450072.1, forward strand.
GAGTGAAGTCTCCGCCGTCACGTTGGTCACTCCATTTTCTAACGGTGAACCCCAAGCGCTCTAACTCTCTTACAACGCTAACAGAGGCGCAGAAATTAACCTGCGCGGCCCTACTTCCCAGGACAGTAGCTCTATCAATGGCCACGGCAAACCGTTCGAGTTCTGCTTGCGCTATAGCGTTAGTTACTGACGAGGACTTTTTCCTAGCCTCATCTGCAGTCATGATCTCCATCATTTCTCCTTGTTGTTGTGCCAGCGTGGGAGTTACCTGGCCTTTAATAGGTTCACATTGATTATATCAACAAGAGAAGAAAATAACAACTTTTCTAGAAAAAATTAAAACGGGCCGACAATTTTCTACTTCGCTGCCTATCTTAGAGTAGCTATTTACAGCTTTTACTTACCCACCGGTGAACAGTAATCATCGAAACTCATCAGCGCAATAATAAGCATGCATATCTGGCGCGAAAGCTCACGATAACTCAAACAAAACTGAGGCTTTTTCGTCTTGTTCTTGAAGCGCCTTCACTTCAGTAAGTGCTCTAAGAGTACTTATCCCATCGCTCAACACATAGTCACGCCGTTCATCTTGAGAAAGCTCGTGAAGGCGGTGGCGGTCAACTTTAATGGGTTCACACCCAAGATTTTCCACAAAAGGCTTCAAACCTTGAGTGTACTTCTCCCCCCGAGCCCTATCCCAAGCAACTTTCTCCTGGAAAATGTCGATGTCTCTAAGCGTCAAACCTTCTGGAGTCACCCAAGTAAGCGCTTGCGCTGAAGAGGACGGACCCACCGGTTCAAAAACAGTGAAGTTAGAAGTTTCTTCAAGTTCTCCACCCCAACCCTCTATCTCGTGATGTTCTGCACGAGTTTGTAACACTATGTTGTCAAAACACCAATTATTCCACCCTGCCATCACCACGGGATTTTGTTGAGAGTTAAGTAGCTCTGCGAAGCTTTCCAGAATATGCCTCTCATCCCCAGCGAAAATCCAAGACTGATCACGCGAGGACACCACCACCTCAGTTATCTGGGTAAGCATAGGCCGTAAACCAAAACCGTTACTTGTGTCAGTCTCAATGTCAAACGCCAGGACACCCTCGGGAAGATCTTCACGGGAAATCTTCATGAGAGGAAGAATTTTTTCATGCGAAGCCACTTCATGATGTTTAACATCTTGCTTCTCATAACCCCCCACTTCAAAAGAGGTAGAGAAAAGAAGAGCTTTAGCTCTTTGGTGGAAGGGACTATCTCTATAAATCCAAAGATTTCCAGCGATTTTCAAAACATCATCCGTGTTATACTGATGATGAACAACTTCCTCTAACACTCGCGCTTGCGCACTGCGAGTTCTAAGTTTACCCTCCACGAATAACCGAAAAGCTTGCTTAACATCCATGCGGTAAAGGCGAGCATACTCGTTCGCCGTCCACGCAAGAGCGCGAGCGTATTGAGTTTTAGAATATTCAGAGGAAGCGATGCTAAGGTTGTCAGCGACATAGGAAAGAGCTGTAGGTGCAAGAAGTATTCCTAATTGAGCTTCATAGTGTTGGGGATAGTCACTAGAGGCACGCACAAAGCCTCCCGCTATGGCTTTCTCTAAGGCGTCATCAAAGTGTTTGTCGTGAAAATTTTCTTGCTGCAAATGAAAGCAGTTAGCGTAATGGGCTTCTAGTGTGGCGAGCGCCTCTTCCCGGGAGGAGTAATGTTCTTTTTCACAAGAATGAACATCGCATTTAATGACGCACCCTGTAGCCTCATTCACATGGTATTGATACATCTTACAGCTTTCTCAAGATTTTCGATGATTATCCATCATTCTACCTAAAAATATATCAATACCCTAGAAAACGAAAGAAACTAACAGCAAGAGGTGTTACTATAAGTCTTCATAGTAGCTGGGAAGGTGTGAAGCGTCTGAGAAGCGCCATCAAAAAGTAGCTGTAAGAAGGTGCTGTCACGATGCCACCCCTTCCTGTAAGCGATAAGAGCGTCATGCGCCGCTTCGAGGCCGTAGCGAGAAAGAAGCTGAATATAAGTACTTCGAGCAGGCGGCGGCAACGTCCGCCACCCGTTATAGAATTCTTTCCCTAATTCGTCCAGAGGGGTATTTCTGAACACGACAAGTCCATGATGCCCCCTCTTCAAATCTACTCCATCAAGAGCGTAAGAGTAAGAGTGGATGGCTTTAAGCCTTTTACAGCTACAAGCTTTAGGCTTCGCCACGAAAAATAACATGTCCTTCTCCTGTCAACAGTTGTTGTCATTTACCGCTGTCAAGCCACAAGCACTCGTTGTGCTCACCGCAGACGGCTCTAAATTTTTCATCACTTATGAATTCAGTGGGAAGACTGTAGTAAAGTACTACTGCTGCTATTAACAACACTACAACTGCTAGAGCCACCACTAAAAGCCACTTCTTCGGTGTCACCGTAACTCCTTGATTAATGAGAAGGATTTCGGCACCCCCTCTACCTTAAAGCAATTCATTAGAGCAAGAACAGTATTTGCACTATAACAGCATTGTACCAACAGAGCACTACAGCGGGGCAGCGTTCAGCCGGCAACGAAGATTTCCACGGAGTTAAAGAAAAGACTGCTTAAACTACTGCGGCCGGCTGTTGTAGCGCGGCCGCAGTAGTTAACGAAAGTGCTTACTTCTGTCCAGTGGGTCCCAAATCCAGGGGCTTCAGCTCACCGCTGTTGTAAGCCTCCTGAGCATCCTGGGTGAGCACAATCTGGTACATCTTGTCCAGAGCGTCCTGACCCCGCCAACTGTTCGCACCCACTCGCGCAGTAAGGCCGTCACTGGGGGCTCCAGCCATGTTCACCACACGAGAGTGCACCAAACCGGACTTGCGCCAAGTGTCATACTCACGAAGCATATCAAGAAGCTTAGACTGCTTGTTCTTATAGGCAATACGGCCCGCCAACACCGCGTCCTGCACCTTCTGATAGGGAACGCTCATAGAGTTCAAATCAGGGTAGGCTTCCTGCATAGCAGAGAACATGGCGCCGTTGTCCGGAACACCCTTGTTCTCGTAGCGCCCCTTAACAGCGTCCTGAAGCACCTTGTCAAGCTTTTCAGTGTTACGGTCAGCGACACCGATGGCTTCCTTAATGCTCACCACATACGAAGAAAGTTCATTCTGGTTATCAAGATACTGAGCGTTGAGAGCTGACTCCCGAGAAACAATTCCCTTCTGAGCGTTGTTGAAAGTAACGAAAGTCATGAGCGCTAGAAGCGCAACGATGACACCCACCACAATGAGGCGGATGGTCTTAGAGCCAGGCATGGTGAAGTTGCCGAAAGGCTTTGAAGCAGTGGTAGACACTTGAAACTCCTAATGTAAAGTTCGTGAACGAAGTTAATAGTACTATAATCATTCGGCTTTGTCAATATCCGGCTTTGTCAATATCAGTCGAAGCTATCATCATTTTTCTTGATGGTTTTCCGCCTATTGACGGTGCGAACAGAATTATGGAGGGGGATAGTTTTGCCTCTAGTCTTGGGGTAAGAAGAGTGAGGCGAGTAAGCTCGAGCGCGGTAGTTAGCCTGTCTTTTCACCCTTTTGCTAAAGTTACCCGCACTCCTTCCATAAACAGGTGTATTAAACCGCGCGGGGATAGCTCCCTCTCGGGATAGCAGGTAAGCCAAAAAGATGCCGCCCACTATAGCCCCCAGCGAGAAGGTGATGAAACTCATCCAGAAATGAGCCCAACCAGACGGCTTAATGCTATCCTCAAGGTACTTATAGTTCTTCATTTCTACACGCTTGAAACCGGGGGAAGTCATGAGAGTGGTAGAGAGCGAACTATCTGAAGCAAACACTGCCTCCGGCGTTACTGACGGAAAAGTAAATCCGCGGAAGGCTTGCAGAATAGCTTCATTGCCCTCCGGCATCCCAGTGAAACCGTTACTCCACTTCAACGTACTTCCTGAAACTCCAAGAATAAGCACTACACCGTTCTTCGAAAGAGTATCCTTTCCAAGAGCCTTGTCTTGCCAGTAGGCTTCAAGAGCGTTATTGTAAGCGTTACCATCAAGCACCTTGTCAGCGTTCACGATGACAACGTGGAGGTCTCCCTGCCGCTCACCGCCGAGCTTTCCGTTGAACCGCTGAAGTGCTTCCTGCCACCCAGCTTCAGGCACATTTGGCGCACCCACCAAGTACACCTTGTTAGCGAAGTAAGGAGAGGATGAAAGCTTAGAAGAAGGCTTAGGAAGATAGCCATTCTTAAGATAATCATCAATGTGGCTAGAGTACTTTCGGTAAACAGTCTCCTGCGCTGCAAGAACATAGTTAGTGTAAGTGTGTCGCACAGTAGTACCACCGGGATTACCGCTATCAATACGAGCCTTCGCTGCAGTCCACGCAGCGGGGACACCACTCGCTACGCGAGGAAGATCTCGCCCCCGGTTTTCCCACCGGTGCTCTCGCGGATTATCCGGGAAAAGATTACTACCAAAACTGTAAGTTTTACCCATAGTGTCACTCACAAAATAACTGAATTCTTTGGTGACGTAGGGACAAGAATGCCAACGGGTTTCAAAAGCCACATAAGTTTCAGTGGTAGTTTTGCCCTTACTGTCCGTAACAGTACGAGTCTTAGTTACAGGCACTTGGTAAGAGTCGCAGTCATAAGTATGCTTACAAGAGCCATCACGGGTGCAATTAGTGACATCCACCCAAGCCTTCTTCTCGAGGCCGCTCCACCATTCATTGTAGTTGGTGAGGTCAGCCTTCGCCATGTTAGTGCCCACTGCGAAGGTGACGGGCGCGATAAGCAGACTGATAGCCGCCACCACAGGGCCGAAAATGATGAGATTAAGCTTCTTGAAGAATCTGTAAACAACAGCAAGGGTACAGCTGGTGACAATTACTGCCAAGAGGTAAATCCAGAAATCGAAGTTCACAGTAATCCCTTAGAGTGGGGTAGTCCTAACAGAACTATATTATAACTTTTTCTATAAACTGTCAACCGTGCTACGGAAAACGAAAAGTTGGAAAGCGCGGGTGGCTAGGAAAAGCCACCCGCGCTTCAGCGGAGTTACTCGTTGTTGCGAGTAAGCCACTTGTTGCTGATCACCTTGAAGGTGTTACGGTCTCCCACCTCTGGGGCAACGCTACCGTCAGCAGTGTGGAAGACCACACCCTCAGCAAGCACCTGCGGGTTGATGAGAGACTTCACCCCATCAACAAGTGCAAGGAGCTCCTCAGCAGTCTCAGGAAGCTCGACCGCTACTGTGGGCACAGCCCACTTCAGGAAGAGGTCAGGCCACTCATCCCGCGGCACCATGACGCCGTGCCGAGAGTAATCAAACACGAAGGGCCGCACGTCCGAGAGCTTCAGCTTGTTACCCTGAATGCCGACGCCCGCCACCTCCATCTGGAGGGCGTCTCCCTCCTCGAGAAGCTCGAACATGGGGGCGAACCGAGGGCTGTTCACAACGTTCCAGTAGGTGTTGTCACCGTTACGGATCTCCCAGTTACGCCCCATCACCCGAAGGTTACCCTCTTCATCCCGCACTACAGTGCAAGAAGTGCCATCCACCTTCTCGGTAGCGTCCCACTTCACACTCTTCAGCACAGGCCACACAGCCACCAGGTTCTGAATGCGCTCTGAATCAGTCTTCCGAGCGAACTTCGTGAGGAAGGGGCCAGCAGTATCACCGTTCCCGACCGGGAGGGGGGCTTCCCACTTACCCAAGTTGAGAGCACGAGTAACATCCATGCCCTTCCAGGGAGTCCAGTTGGGATCGGTGGAAGCGGCCTCACCAGCTTCGATGGCCCAGTAGTAAAGGTCCTCATTGAAAAGCTCTACAGGAAGTGCAAGCCCCTGCGAGTAAACACCCCGCAGACGAGCAGTCTTGAGCACGTGGAAGTCCTCACCCTCCACAGTCTTCACACCCCGCGGAGCAAGGAAGGAGAAACGCTCATCAGCCACTGGAAGAGCAGTGTCAGTCTCGAAGTAGACCACCATGTCACCCTCAGAGAACTCTCCCTTCTTGGTGACAACAGTCCACCCGCGCACAGTTGCCTGCTCAATGGCGTCAGCGCCCTCAATGGGACGAATGCTGGTGATCTGCTCAACTGTAGCGAGCTTCCTGACATCTTCAGTAACAATGGGCATACGTTTTACCTTCCTTTAGTAAGTTCAATCACTACCCTACACCAAAGGCTGACTCACGTCAACCGCTAATAGTAAAACTTACAAAAAGTCTTAAACTGACAACCTCACCCGCAGCGCGAGCGTAGAATTTCTATTAGCTAGCAAAGCGGAGGAGTGAAGAAGAGAGCGGCAAGTTACTCACTAGGATTCAGAACTTCAAAAACAGGCTCCACTTCCGGGAACTTTCGGCCATCACTGTTAGCGGGTTCTTCTTGAAGTGTAGAAAGCGTCAAATCATGCAAGAACTTCTGCTTCTCAACCGCAAAACCATGAGTGGTGAGGTAAGGAATCTCCTCAAACTTCTTAACAGCTTCAAGTGCCTCTTCACGGTTGTTACCCCACCCAGTGACGAAAGCCATCGCTTCATCAGCTTCATCTACGTAAGCAGTGAAAGCATCCTTACCGTAAGCGTACTTCAACTCTTTATGAAGGAAACGGTAGGGGAAGGGAGCTCGGGAAAGTTGCGGAATTAACTCTAGAAGCGTGGGAAGCCAGTGAGAGCTATCACGGAACTCCTCCACCTCACAAGAAGCGCTATAAAGAACACCCTCGCCGCCGTAACACTCATTCTTAGCGTTAGCCAGGCGCAGATCTGCCCATCCGTGCCGCTCGCGGTAGTAAAAATTAAAACCGAACAAGAGGCCTTCCGCCTGGAAGGGGCACATGCCGCCAGCACTTGCCACTACAAGACTTGGCACATACTGCTTCATGAACTCGTAATCTTTTGGATCACGCGCCCACATATCAAAATCCACTTCACCGTTACTGTTAAGCCACTCCATAAAAGCGGCCTTCGTGTTCTCTTCAAACTCTTTACTCAAAAGTAACTACCACCCTACTAATATGTCTTCTAGAAGAAGTTTTAACTCAAGTCAAAACCGGATGTTACTTGCCTGCGGGGCTCATTTTTGCAGTGACGTTGACGAGAACAGTTCTCTGAGCAGCCCCGAGGGCAGTCATACAAACTTTCACATCATTCACTTCAAGCGAGTGAAAAGAAGCGTGCACTTGAGCCGCCTCCACCAATTCATCCACCACGACATCCGTTTGATGAGGGAGCGAGTGACCGCTAAAAGATTTCCATGTAAACATTTATTAAACCTCCTACACAACACTATACTACAAAAGTAAGATAAAGTCAACAAGCCTAGACTACTAGAGTAATTTTCAACACTCACCAACCGCAGAAACTCTTCTGAAAAACCATGAGCTGTTACACGTTACACAAAGTATGGTTACTAGAAATTGATTACGGAGTACTGAAAAGTTGTCAGCTATAGCTTACCAGTAGCCAAAGCTATAGCTGACTGCTATAGAACTGTTTCTAAGCCTCTGCTACATCTTTCGAGAAGCCTTAGTCTCTGCCCGCCAATGGCGAAGTGCTGCTCGCACATCTTTCTCAGTCACTAAACGCCCCCAAGCGTCCCACCCCACATGAAGCTGACCAGGGCCGCTCTTCTTAGGAGCCTTATGAGTGTGTCCGTGAAGAAGAAACTTTTCTCCCCGCGGCAAACGATAATCAGGGAAGCGGACTTTAGAAGTTTTACCGTTAGCGTAAGGGAAGTGACTCATCAACACTGGACTTCCATCAACACGCACTACAGCCATAGTCCCCACGAACGCGAAAAGCCTGCTATAAGCTGACCACTCTTCCTCCCACCCGGGGAAGAGAGGGTGAGCAGGGTCATGATTACCCAACACTAGCTTCTTAACACCTGCAAGTTCTGAAAGAATGGGAGTAAGTGCAACAGCCTTCAAGGGAGACAAGTCCCCCAGAATCCACACTTCATCATCTGGGGAGACTTTCTTGTTCCACTTCTTGATGAAATACTTATCATGCTTCTCTAGAGTCTTGAAGCTTCTTTCTCTCAACATCTTCTGGTGGCTAAAGTGGAGGTCACTAGTCCAGAAGCGCATGACTTATCGAGCAGCCTTCCAAGCTTGCACTGCCTTCACCACTTCGCTTTCAGTCACCAAATGCCCCCAAGCGTCCCACCCCACATGGAGACTCCCGCTTCCTGAAGTCTTCTCAGAGCTGTGAGTGTGGCCGTGCAAGAGGAAATTCCCCTCGTCTGGGAGGCGGTACTGAGTGTAGCGTGCTTCAGCAGTGTGGTCTGCAGTGTAGGGGAAGTGGCTCATGAGAACAGTCTCGCCCTCGAGGCGAACAGTAGCCATGGTGCCCACGAAAGAGAAGTGCTGCTGAGCCTTCTCCCACTGACCCTCCCAACCGCGCATGAGGGGATGCGCCACGTCGTGGTTACCAAGCACAAGCTTCTTAGTGCCCGATAGACGAGCGAGCAAATGCTCAACTTGGTGAAGCTTCTTCAAAGTGAGGTCACCCAGAATCCACACTTCGTCACCCGCGGACACTTGCTTGTTCCACTGCTGCATGATGGCCTCGTCATGAGCCTCCACAGTGGGGTAGTCCCGAGTGCGGCACATGAGAGGGTGGCTGAAGTGGAGGTCACTAGTCCAGAAACGCATAAAGATATTATTGCACATGTGACCGCGGAGCGCAACCATAAAAATTATTTTACAGAGAAAGTCTGAGAAAGCATCTGGGTCTTCAGCCCAGATGTAGTTCACTTCAACGCCAGTACTGAGCAGAGGTAACAGCGCTGTCAAAAGCTTCCGAAGCCCCAGAGGCATCAGCAAAAAACCTCGTACTCCACATAAACTGGCGAGAGTCATCTTCCTCTTCAAGGGGTATTTCTCCAGTGCGAAGTGCGTAAATTTTACTTTCACCCACTGTGATTTCCCTCTCATCAACATAATAATTAAGCCCGGAGGGTGTTTCCACCATTTGGTGGTCTCTTACTTTACCTTCTGCGAAAGCGGTAGCCATAGTTTCGGCGACTTCAGGATCTCCCTCGTACTCATTCAAAGTGGAGATGTTCACACGCTCACCGTTAGGGAGCTTTACTGTGTTCTTATAATCAATGAAAGAAATGTTTGGCTCGCTACCCTGCCGGATGGTAAGAGTCTCCTCTTCACCAGTGCTCACATTAGTAGCATTTACTGTGGTGGATAGTAACGCTCGGTTCCACTCCCAATCATGAGCTTGGTAAACATCACCATCTTTAGCGAAGTAGCCACCTTCTTCAATGTACTGCCCTAAATATTTACTTTCATCCCAAGTGAGCGTGTACTCGTCTGCGTTCAGGCTCGGTGCTTCGGCCGGCTTGCTTAAACCGCCTTGAGCAAAGCTCCCGCCCTCTTCTCGAGCAATGACCGCTTCAGCGTACACTGCAGCGTTAGCAAAGCTATCGAAGTGTTCCGCTCCTTCAGCAGAAAAAGGACAGCCTCCTTCTTGAGCCCTACAGGGGCCCATATCTCCATTAGCCTTTACATGAAATTTCGCCATGATGAATTCCTCGTAGTCTTTTTCTTTACCCGGAGGGTCACTGCTTGAAGTAACCCAGTTCTTTTTCTTTAGCCGCACCCTCTGGGCCAGTGAGCGCCTGAAAATCTTTCTGAAGCTTTTCAAGTCTATCCAAAAAATCTTTATGCGCCTCGCTAGGACCACCCCAGCTGCTCGCGCCAAATTCGTGGCCTACTTTCCGAAGGCTGTCGGAAACCTGACCGTAAAACCCTCGCCGCTCAGCCCAGGTTTCTTTCGTGTTCACATACTGATTAATGACGTATTGAGCTTGACTCCACTCCTTCTGGGCACGGGATTGCTTACTAGAGCCAAACGCACTTCCATCAGTCTGGCGAGTGGAATCCAAAAGCTCTACACCTCTTTTAAATTCTTTCTCCACTAGATCAAGTGCCTCTTTAGGGCTTTGCGGGATAGTGGCTGCTCTTTTCTGAGTTTCTTCGTAATCGGCTCGGGCTTCTTCTTTGCTAGTAAAGTGTGAGGAAGCCCCGCCGAAGCGACACTGAATGCTTGCTCTACAAATACCGGGATTACCGGTTTTTGGGTTTATGTGGTATTTAGTCACGGGCGTCTCCCTAGCGCAGTAAGATGTTAAAAACTTATCTAACTTGCTAAGAAGGGAGCTTCACCACACTGGGTGAGGGTGCACTTTCTTAGCTACGAAGTAACCGATGACACTGAAGATAACGCCGCTAACAAGAGTAGCGACTCCCATGGCGGGAGTGATGGAGGCGGAAAGATTAAGTTCACCTTGAACAGCTGTGATAAGCAGGGAAGTGAGAAGGCCGAAGAAGAGGCCTGCGGTGACGAAGACTGCGGTGAGGAGTTTCCGGCCGGTAGCTTGGTATTCGACGGCTTCCCAATACAGTTTTGCTGTGAGGTAGGGCATGGTACCACTCCTTAAAGTGTATGGTTGTTGTTAATTCTATTTTAACACCAAAACTCTAGAGTGTCAACTGTAATAACAGAATTCAGTACCAATGATTGGCTAACCAAAAACTGTACGCACCGGAGTAGCCGCCGTATCTCTGGCTAACATAGTTGTACTGCCACTTCAACGCAGTGATCGGATCGCTCCAGTTGGGACCGAGTTTACTGCAGGGAAGGGCTTGAGCTAGGCCACACGCGGCACTGCTCGAGTTCACCGCCTTTGGATTCCACCCTGACTCTCTAGTCACGATGTAATCGACGTAAGTCCAATCGCTCTCAGGAATGCCAGCAGCCTTCATCCAGTCCTGCTTCGTTCCAGTTATCACAGCTGCAGGGGGAGAAGAAGGTTTACTTGAAGAGGCAGACTTACTTGAAGACGACGGTTCACTCGCCGCAGTGGCACTTGACGAAGAATCATTATTTGACGCGCTGTTATCAGTGACTGGTGCTACAGGTGCAGGAGGTTCACAGTCAGCAGTCACCTCGTTGACGGGCTTAACTTTAACCTCTTCCTTCAACTTAGCGGGAGGGAGAGCGGCCCCGCCCATCACCATTTCACTCCATGTTTCTACCTTCATGCCTTTTTTACCTTCGGTCACCACAGTAGTTTTATCTGAGGGATTCTCGCAAGCAACTTTTTTATCTTGCTTGGAGGTGGTGAAGGGTAGTTCTACTGTTTTATCTACAGTCTTTACTGTTACTGTGGTGATGAGGATTAACTGTTTATCCACCACTTGGCTGTTTCTGGGGGCGGACACTTGATCAGCCTCACCGAGGGGGATGCCAGCAGCTTTAAGCGCTTCTTCAACTGTTCCTCGCTTCACCACGTACATGTTTCCCTCGCCGTCTTTACTCACGAAGATTGACACTTTAGAGGGGAGGGGGTCATCGCTCACTAGAGGTGCAGCAAGTGCACTTTGAGGGATGCTGTGATCTAGAATTGCGGCAGGCGTTATGAGAGTAGCAGCGAGGAGGGAGACAGCCATCGCCTTAGTGATGTTCATGGGTTTCTACTTTTTCTTTCGGTAACGTGCAGAGTTGGGCGTTCGCACTGGGACTTGAGAATCGGTTTACAACTTTAGTAAAGTTATTATAACGAAATAGATATATCGGCAAGTCCTTTGCTAAACCGGGAAGATGTGACGAAGATCACTTTATCAGTTTGCCGGCTCTCGCGGGAAAGGGCAATCCTTTGACAGATTGCCCAGCCTTCTTCACTCGAAAAATACACAGCTAGAAGACGCGATCCCCACCTAGCACGAGGTCGCTTCCCTTGAGGGGTGATCCACATACATGGATGAAATCAATATCAATAACGGAAGACCTTGAAAGCAAAGACGCTCACTCACGCTTTTTGAGCGTGGGGCTCAATTCAGGCACATACTCTTCAAGGAAAACCAGAGGATCTAAAACTTCACTCAACGGTTCTGAAAGCAACGTATCTTCATCATGAAAAACTAATTCTGAGAACAACTCATGAAGTGTGGCGTCGTTAACCTCAGCCTCGCCAGTGACATCTAAGAGCACTTGAGGTAATTCATCACCCCAAGCGAAACCTTCACAGATGAGATTTCCATCACTATAGTAACCGGGATAGCCGAACACAAAAACATCCCTCATAGTGTAAATCATTAAATTCTGCCCATACTCACCCGCGGGATCATTATTTAAATAATTTACCTCAGTGACAAAAAACTCGTCCTCGGCTCCAGCTTCACTAGGCTCCCGTCTATAAAACACTTTAAAGGGGTGAAGGATGTTGTTGCTATATCTGAAAAGCGCAACTTTCTTAACTCCCTCTTCAGAAAGAATGATGGAGGAAACAACATCCATTATTAAATTCTGGTCCACTCTGGAAGCTTCAAAGTAAGACTGAATCCACTCATCATAAAGATGACCAGAAATAGTGAGGTAGTAAGTTTTAGTACGGCTTTTTTTCGTTATTTTCACCACCCATTCAGTGAGATTATCCTTCTTCTCTTCCAAAAGATAGGAAATTGGGAAGGGGGCGAAACTCGCATAAAAACTCTTTTTCCGGGCCACTGAAGTCTTTTTAGCGAGATTCACTGAAATGAAGCGCGGCAATTCTATTATTTGCGGCATCAAGGCTCCTCTCGCAATTCTCCGGCGGCCGATAGGTTTATTTTACCAACTATATCAGCTTTTATGCAGATACTCCCACAATAACGCAGGGTTATTCAGCTTACCTCTTGCGGGTAAACCGCTTTCCGGAAGCAACAAATCCATTGTAGAAGGCTTTAACACAAGAACACATTTCCCGGTTGCCGGATCAATGAAGCCGCCCTCTCGCAGGTCCACGAACAACTGCTCTACCCCCAAATCCCTTCTTGTCGCGTAAAGAAGGCGGCCTAAGCGATCTTCCTTGAAGCTTGAAGCAATCCCAAAAGCTGCCGTTTTCCCCTCGCGCTGCTTCTTACTCACAAAAATAACACCCCGCCGCAAAAGTAACCCCTTCACCGCAGCAGCTTCACTCGCCGACCACCCATAAAATCTTCTAAGAAAATCGTCCGAAAGAAGAATTTGCTCCTTCCCGTAATTACTCCAGCCTTGAAGGATGTCCTCTGCTAGAAGCATCGCGTTAACGTAATTTTTAGTGGGTGTGCGCGGAGTGAGGATAGCTTCACTTACCTTCTTAAGTGAAATCACAGTCTCCACCCTCCACGAGGACTTCTTCTTAAGATGAGAAAGATACCCTTCAAGAGAGTCATCCACTTCGTGTTCCTGAAGCCACACCTCTTTTCTCGCAGCAGCTTCTTTCTCTTTCCTCGCTGTAGTGTGTTGACAAAGCTTTGAGTGAGCACCGGGAGTGAAGCCCGAATACTTTTCTTTCAGAGTGCGGTAATCGCGGTAGAGAGCGTCGTCAGGAAAGATATCTCCCCGATAGGTGTCTCTCGCGATGTCTAGCTCTTTCCAAAGAAACACCATTTGCTGGGGTGAGTGACAACAGGAAATCGCCACGAAAGTCTCGGCTCTTTTCTCATGCCAAGTCCTCTTCCGGGATTTAAGAAGCAACACTCTTAAAGAGTCTATAAGATTTTGTGAAATCTTCTCTTTGGCTAAAGGTAGAGTAGGCAGGTGGCCTGCTTCACGCTGGTCACTGTGAGGGGTAGAAATCCCCGAGGAAGCTGGCCCGCGGTCAGTTTTAGGGAGAAAAAGCTGTGCAGAAGCTACTGACTGTAAAGGCACAGAGCTGCCTTCTTCCAAGTGGTAAAGCTTTCCCTTCAAAATGCTTCCGGGAGCTACCACGTGGCCTCTTACGTTTGAAAACCTTAAGTCGCCCTCTAGCTCTAGCGGAGGAGTCAACTCTTTCCCAACGTTGCTTAAGGGACGGTTTCCGGGAAAGGGTACTTCCGTGGGCCACTGAAGATAAACGTGCATTCCCCCTGAAGGAGTCCGAACTTTGATGGCGTCTGTGAAATCGAAGCCCCGCTCTGTAAGTGCTTCCATCTGCAGCTCAGGAGTGAGCTTCTTTTTGTTGCAGTCGAAGTCAATGATGAAGAGTGCACCCTTGGGGTGAAGCCCCACATTTAGCGCTTCAGGGCAGGTGGATTGATACTCCACACTTCGGCGTAGCCCTAAAAGCTTAGGTCGTTTTTCTTCCTCCACGAGAAGCCATTCAGCAAGGGAGGGAGGGAGAAGACTAAGAAACGCTTCCCTTTGGTTTCTAGCTTCTTCTAGAAGAGCGAGCTCGATCTTTTCTTCTGTCAAGAGTTGCTCATCCTCCTATTTTTCTTTGAAGCTTTTTGCTAGCTTTTAGAATTTCCACTACTCTCTCTAGAGAGAAAGAAGTTTTAAGAATTAGATACTCCTGTAGTATAGGTACCTAATGTAGTATAGTATAACATAAATAATCCCCCACACCCCTGGGGACAAGCCATAATTCATATCGCTGAACTTAATTTTAAGGTGGCTAAACTCGCAGCTAATAGCTGAAAAAAGCTTACTACTTCACATGGAACTAGAAAAGTAGCAGGTCTTGCAGCGAAAATCTAGACACCGTTGTTACTTTTCGCTACAACAGCTTTTAGAAGTATTCTTTCTCGTCGTTCAAGTACTCCTTCGAGAACGCCCGGCGAGCACAAGCGTGCACTAAACATGCCGGCTCATCAGCGTAATCACGCCACGCAGCCTCCACGTCTTCGCTAGTAGTCACAGCGCTTACCTCAGTTTCATGAAGAGTTCCCCTCACCTTACGAGCAGCAGCCTTACAGGTCGCAGCGTGAATTTCAGTGCGGCGATGGGGATTGTGAGAGTAAACTACATCCATGAGACTTTTCCTTAGCTACAGTAGTGGTCGTTAGCTACTATTATTCACCATCAGAGGTGGGGCTTGTCAACGGTGACTAACGCTCTAAAGCCCGGAAAGTTCAAAAAGTCAGAACTTTCCGGGCCTTAGAAAGAAGTGTTACTTCACGCGGCCAGAGCGAGGCATGCCGAAGGAAGTCACCTTCTCAGCGTAGCCGCCGTAGCGGTCAATGACGCCCAGCATGCGCTCGCGTGCCACAGGGTTGGCAGAGTGGACGTTGATGCGACCTGGCCACTTCTCCTCGCGGGCCATCCACAAGACCACCTGATAACCGTCCCCACCCTCAGGGGCGAACTCCCCCAAGTCGTGGTCAAGACTGATCTCAGCCTCTTCCATGTTGATGTGAGGAAGGAGGGTGAGAATCTCGTTCACACTGTGGCAGTGGGTCCAGTCGTTGTCGGGCCGCGGCCGCTCGTCGTCAAGCCAAATCTTCATGGTGATACTCCTTAATGAAATGATGGGGACCGCCCTACCAGCAGTTTAATCCCCTCTTTGGGTTTCCCGACAGGGTACCGCTCACTCACTGTTAGACTGAAGTCTACCATGGAAAGCCCTTGAGTAACTGCTGTACCCCGCCTTGTATTTAGTTTTAAGGGGAGATGAACTGAAAAGTTTCAGAAAAGTGGGTCTCTTCTAATAGCTCAACAGCAAACTTATGGAAAGGGTTTATCGAGATGGTGAGTAAGAATCCTGCTCATCATAGTCGTCATAATCATCATAATCGGACGGGTTGATGTGCTTTGTAGCGGCGCGCTTACTACCGCGGGGTGAAGAGTAATCGTCTTCGAACTTCCCCCGGCGGGGTGCCCTTTCCTTCTTGCTACCCCAAGCAGCACGATCATCCTTGCTTACCCGTCGCCAGGTTTTAGACATGGAACATTCTTTCCTTCTCGATGTGAGTTCAACATGAACACCATACCATATCAATTTCTCGAAGTCAACCCACACTCTCACAAAAGATAACAAAAGATTTCGCACACTCGATCACGCCGCCAAAACTGAGGCAATCCCCCGTCCAGGCCAGCTCTATATGCTTGCTGAAAGCTTACTCAGTCCCGCCTGAAAAAGTCGTCCCTGCAGATATGATATTACTGTAAACTATATGAGATAAGTGAAGTTATTAGAAATGCTTGGTGGCTATATCCACAATGTTTATGACTTAGGAGCAACACATGTGCAACACTGGTGGCCCTCGGTGCGAGTACTCGCAACAATGGCTCCTCCGCAGGAGAAAACTACAGCGCACTCCTGATTACAAACGCGCCACGCGCTCGCGACAGAAAGAGCTTGAGAAAGCTGAGCGGTGGCGCTTCCAGAAGGAACACTCTGAAGAGTATCAAAAACATCTTCCTGAAAAAGCTAAATGGCAGCGGAAGGCGAAACCCCTCCCCCGCCGTAAGGCTGAAGCTCTGGCCAGAAGCCAGCCCCCTCCTAAAATTTTCACCGCTGAAGAGGCAGTGGCTCACACTGCCTCGATGGCAGAAGAACATGAAAAACTTTTAGAGCGCCTCTCCCCCGAAGAGGTACATGCCTTGATTCTTTACACCATGGCTTCCCATGAGGATATAAACGGCTATCTTCGATTAGGCGCTAAAGGCGTGGTGACTGCGGATGAGTATCCAAACGATGACCGTGTGGGTTTTGCTCACGAGCGGGTGGCGCTTCTAGATGGTATTTTTGAGAAAGCGCATAAACATGAAGAGCCCAGAACTCTCTATCGGCATATGTTAGTGGAGCCAGGCATGAGCCCTCGCCGTTACGCCGAGAAATACTTTAAGGTGGGCGAGCGGGTAGCGGATCCTGCCTTCATGAGCACTAGCGAAGACCCTTCCTACATTAGAGGACATGTGCATAAGCGAAGACCTAGTGAGTACCTGGTGATGAAGATAGTCACTCGTAAAGGCATAAGCCTCCAAAACTTGGAGAAAGAATTTAACGGCACCATTCAGTCTTGGGAGAAAGAGCGTTTGCTTCCAAGAGACACCAAGTTGAGAGTGCTCGCCGTGCGAAACGAGGAGTACTCCATTGATGATAGCCGCTACCAGATGAAAAAACAGTTTGGTAACGGCTGGGGGCAAGATAAAATCCTACCGAAACGGCTCACTACCGTGGTGCTCATTGATGAGGATGAGCTGTAGAACATTTGAAGCCTGTAGTGGGCTAAGAACCGCACTCTAAAGGGCGAGGTCCGAAATGGACCTCGCCCTTCTTATAGCTTTTCAGTAGCTTACAGCAACCTCGCGGCGCCAAGCGGCCTGCTCACGCCGGCGAGCGGTGCGCTTCTCGGTCACACGGCCCTTGCCGGGGGCCTCCTTGCAGCAGGCGCAAGCCTTACCGCCAACACCCACGGGAGTGGTGGCACCAAGCATCTTAGCCATGGTCAAGCCTTTCAGCAGTTGTCAGAAGGAGATGAAGGGGTCGGTGTCTAGAAGGAGGAGAGAGCGGCCGTTGTCCCACTCTACATCAATCTGTGTACCGAGGGAGGTAGTGGTGACCGAAATTACGGTGCCCTCGGCACCCACCTCCAGGGGCGAGGGTTCGTCAGGCATAACACCGGTCATGCGTACTCGGTCACCCACCTCGGGTAGGGTGGCCATCTCAGGCCGCCCGACCGTAGATCATGCGGTTGCCCTCGTCGTCCACCAGGATGGCGGAGCCGCTAGAGGTCTTCCCCGCAACGTAGAAGAGGCGGCCCTTGACGCGAACGGTGTCCCCGATGTAGTAAAACATTTTCAGTGTCCTTTCCTGTTGACAAGTACTACTATACACTTCCTAGAGAGCGTGTCAACCGCTCTCAACACCTTTTTTAGACAAATTTTCCAACGAGCTGTTACACGATGCAGTAGCAGCGGTTACTGCGAACAAGTGTGAGAAAAGCTTAAATTCATCAGCTCCAACCGAGGCTACGCCTCGGTTGGAGCTGACCGCTATAGTTCTGCGAAAGAGAGAATTTCTAACAGTGAAATTTTGTCAGCGGGAGGGGAACTCTCTCTCCAACTCTTCATCCATCCACTTATCGAACATAATCTCCGCCAGAGTAGTCAAGCCCCCCTCTTCTTCAGAAGCCTTTTCTGAAGCTTTCAAGAAGTACACGAACGCTGCGCCAAGAATAAACCATGAGGTGCTGGCGGCGATGGGAATCCACGCTGGGCCCTCAGCAAAGAAGTGAGTTCCCAGGGAGAGGTTTAAGCTGTAGAAGAGGAAAGTCGTCCAAGCAAATGTGGTAGCGACTACCAAGAGTAAAGCTACACCCAGAGCGGGAAGTGCCCGCTGTAGCCGAGCTGTAAAAGACATAACGCTTCCTTAAAATCGAAAAAGGTCTGGTACGCTATGACTATATTACCTAAAAACCTTTAATAACCCGCCAGCTATCAGAAAAACGAAAAAATTAATGTGCGATAATGTTAGCAATTTTGTGTCATTTTGGAGCAGTGTACTTGAAAGTGACAGTACTGCCCGAGGGGCAAGCGTAACCTTCTTTCACTTCGTCACAGGGAGCCAGCAGTTTCCTGTTAGTGAGAAGTACAGAGTATTTACCGTCAGTTTTTATAGCAGTTTTAACAGCACTTGAGGGGTAGAACACATCTTCACAGGTGAGGCCGCCGATGCCTTCAGGAGTGAGGTCCGGCTTACAGATGTACTCTTTCCCGTCCTTCGCAGTAACTTTCCAATCGGTGGGAAGAGAGAGGAGGTCGCCGTTAGCGTTTTCTATTTTAACAGCGCCAAAATTTTTAGCATCCATGTGGCTGCTCACCCATGAGGTCATGACTGTGGGTGATACCCCCAAAAGCAGAAGCACTATAACGATGGCTATCCCTACTTTGATAGCTTTAAACGCAAAAGTAATGATAGCAGAAACTACTAGAAAACATAGCGCCACTAAAATGACAGTGTTGAGGGAAGAGCTCTGCCCCCAGGTAAGCATATCTTGCCAAAGAGCGTCCACGGCTCCCTCCTACAGAAGAATAGATGGTGGGAAATATCGTGGATTACGGAGTGCAAGCGAAAGTGAACGTGTACCCTTTCGCCTTGAGAGCGTCAATGAGCTTTGGAAGCGCGGCAACAGTCTGCTCACGATGAGCTACCCCATCGTGCATGAGGATGACACTTTCCGGTAGGAGAGTAGCGAGAGTGTGGGAAAGAGTGACATTACTACCCTTATCCTTCCAATCCTCACTGTCTACATTCCAGAGTAATTGTGTAGCCCCCGACGCTTTAATAGCGTTCTTCACTCTCTTGTTAGTACTTCCATAGGGCGGTCTCACGCAAGTTACTGGCTTTCCTGTAGCATTCGTTATAGCAGCATTAGTGTCTGCTAGATCTGCCGCAAGCCCACTGGTGGACAACGTTTTGAGGTCGGCGTGGCGCGAGCTGTGGCTTTGCACGCTCATCCCAGCTTCACTAAGCTTTCGCGTGATTTCAGGATTCTGCTTCACTTGCTTCCCCACCTCAAAGAACGTAGCAGGCACTTGTTTCTCTTTAAGAATGGCTAACACTTGCAGGCTGTAGGGGGAGGGGCCGTCATCGAAGGTGAGCGCTACAGTTTTCTTCACTGGTGTAGAGGTAGCAGTGGTGGAGTTTGGAGGTGTAGGTGCTACACCCGGGGGAGCTTCAGTAACCTTTTTAGAGGAGGTGGATGAGGGTGTAGTGAGGGGAGTGATGGAGGGAGTTTCTGTTACTGGAGGAAGCGGATCTATCTTCGGGGGCGCAGTCACTGGCGGTAGCGGTTTTACGTTACTAGTAGCTGTTGGGAGACTTTCAGGTGCTTTGTCAGTGTTGTTGCAGGCTGAAAGACTTACACTGATCATAGCGGTAAGAGCGAGAGTTAAAAGTTTTTTCATGAGGATTTAATCCCTGGTAGGGTAGATGGTTTTTGGAGTAGAAAATACGGCGTTCACTTCCTCTTCGAGAAGAAGTTCTTGAAACTTCTTATGTTCACTTCGCGCTCCGTAAAGGCGGAGTGTGTGCTTGAGCCCGGGAAGGGGCTTCGGCACCTCGCGGTGGGGAAAAAGGGTGGCTATCGCCTTTCGAAAGACAGCTACATCTTTGCGGCGGTACTGATACTCCACCACTTCAGGCTTATGCACTTCCCAATCAGCGATTAATGCTTCACATGAGCGAATCGCTTCCGGAGTGGTGACTCCCGAGAGGCGCCATTCGCCGTTGATGATGGGGTAGACGTAGTGAGCTTCAGCTTGCGAAAGCGTGCGGGTCAGGTGTGTCAGGAGGCCACTTTCTCTTACCCGCCAAAGAAAGGGTACTTCCCCGTAAGCTGAGGTCATAGTGAAAGAATCCTACCAAAATTTAAAAACACCAGAACGAAAGCTTAACGGTCAGTAACAATCCCAGTAGATGAAAGTCTTATCAAAAGCGCCGTCAGCTTCATCATCAGACTTAAGCCAGAAGCTAGCCACACCCATGTCCCCCCACATGATGTTGCGGTCAGACTCACTTCCAAGAAGCAGCACTACCTCGTTAGGGTCAGTGCGCCAGTCAGCCTGAGTGAAGTTAGCGTAACCGCCTAAGTGGAATTCGTACTCCTCTTGGGATAGAGGTGTGCCCTCGTCTTCGCTTTCTTCCTCTTCTTGAGCAGCGTTCACTAGGCCGCCGTCATCAAGCCATTCTTTGACGCGATCAATAAAGCTTTCGGCATCATCTTCATCATCGTGAGCGGCCTCTTCCCCCTCCAAGCTATTCTCAAAGGGCTTCATAGACACAAGTTTGCCCTGATAATAAACCCTTTTCTCGGGGTGCTCAAGAGGCGTGTAGTGCTCTTCCTCTCCCTTCAAGAACTCTTCAGGGATGTGGTCGCCTTGATCAGAGACATCCACCACATGCCGTACGAAAGTCTTACTGCCTTCGCTTGGGTCGCTGGGTTCGTCAAAGCTCATGCCGTAAAGGTCATCAGCTTGATGGAAGAACTGTAGATAGCCTTCTTGGGGAAGGTTGAGGCCCAGGTCGGGAACGTCTTCGAGCGCTATCTGCACTAGGAAGCGCCAAGTGTTCCCATTCTCGTCTTTGGGCCAAGTTTCACCTTCAGCGAGATAGGGAGAGCCTCCAGCAAAAGTGTCAGTCACTTTATGGGTGGGAACCAAGGCCCAAGCCGGTTTAGTTCTAGTCATTATTACACCTCAGAGTAAGAAGGGGTAGGCTTTCAATAACTATCAGTTAAGGTGTTATCTTACCACATTTAACCAGGGTTTTCAGCCTCACTGATGTCTCACGCAGTGAGGCTCTTAACAGTTGTGAAGTCGTTCACAGTGATGTAGCGGTGGACCCATCCGTAGTATGCCCCGTCTTCAGCCTCATCTGTGGGGTCAACTTCCACCTCTTCGTGAAGCGTGAAGTAGTTGGTGAAGTCCTCGATGGTGCCGTGGAGCTCAAATTCGCTACCGTCTTCGTAGATGGAGCCTCCCACGATGGTTAGCTTGAGCTCTTCCTGAAGATACTTGAAGAGCTTATGGGGGGCACGCCAGGGAGTCTCGAAAGAAATGATGATACTTTTTCCGTTTTCGTAGAGGATTTCAGGGGAGGAGCCCACCCACTTAGTGCCCCAATTGTTCACACTCCAGCTATACCAATCATCTGCGCCGTAATCACGAAGCCGGCGAGCGCGTTCTTGAGCGCTAATAGCGCGGATGGCGCCTTCACCTTCGTGCTTTTGAGTGCGGTTCGCCCAATCATTGTTGATGCGGGCAGCAGCCTCTTCAGTAGCCACTACTTGAAGGGGCGAAATTGAGTCGCGAAGTTCGGGCGGGCAGGGAAGAAGCTGGTTGAAGTCGAAAACTTCAGCCTCTTCTCTTACAGCTTCCTTGACGCGCTTTAGCGCTTCAGGGCTGCCAGCGAAACGAATGACGTTGTTAGTCCAGTTGGGCATGATCACTCACTCTCTTTCATAAGTTGATCCCAGCAAAGGCCACACATGCGAGAGATGAAGAGCTCTCGCTCGGGTGCCCCCAGATAGGGAAAGGCTTGCTGCACCATGAGTGCGCCGCTCTTGAAGCTGTTGTAGTCCTCGCTGTTGACGAGGAGAGTGTGAATTTCTCCACAACTTCCACAAGCCACCATCACCTGGAGGTCAAGGACTTTAGCGCTAAAAGCCATATCAGTTGCCTTCCTTGTCAGTCTCGTACCACTTCTCACCAGTGTACTCTTCCCACTCGGCAACAGTCATGATGCCCTTGTACTCGCGGCAACCGTGGCAGTACTCCATCTCACGCCCACCAAGCTCGAGCGTTGATGCCTCGTCGCCGCAGAAGACACAAATCTTTAGGTCGTAGTCAAGCGTTTCCATTTTTTCAACCCTTCCCTTTCGCATAGCACTATGCTACATGATCAGGCGCAGTTTGTCAACGCTTTAGTTACCGCTTCTAACACCCTACTGCTTGGCTTTCTTCTTAAAGGGCGGGTGTAAACACCCGCCCTTTAGCCGTCAAGCTCAGCCCCACTCATATAGTTTGTCTGAGAGTTCAGAAAGCTTTATGCGCTCTGCTTCACGCATCGCGGGGAGGATTTCTTTCGGTTGTTTAACGTAGCGCTTCTGGCTTACCCTATTGACTACCAGGACTCGGGTGTCATGGTCATCACTTGAGAAGGGGAAGAAGACTTCAGTTTTGCCTGAGTAGTAGTCTTGCAGGTAGAACCAGTCACTTTTCATGACGCCGTTAGCTATCTTTAACGCCTCCTCATCAGTCAGATTTCTTGTGTAACCATTAGTGAACTTTCTTCGATCTCCCATGGAGTCCTCCTATTTAACGATTGTTAAGTTCTTATTCCGTGTAGCTTTCGCATACTGGCTTATCATCATCACTCATGAGACACGCAGCGCAAGTCCCCTTAGTGGGTGAATGGTCATCTTTTGCGTGGCCGCAAGTGCTGCAGGTGTCTACTACCGTAGACTCTAATACTTCCTCTGTAGCGTAACGAGGGCCGGAGGTTTCCGGCTCTTCTTGCGCATCACTCTCATCTAGGAAATCATCTAGGAAATCCCGCTGGGGTGTGGGACTTTCTGCACCATGAGGGAGAGGCGGGGGGGCGCCCTCGCTAGAGGCATCCTCTTTAACTCCCTCTTCAGAAGCAGTGTCGTTACTGCTTTCGTCACTCTTGCCGATTTCAGAACTTGAAGGGAAGGGAGGTGAGTCCTCGTCATGTGGGGTTGCGGCAGGTGTTCCCTCCGAAGCGGTGGGAGGAGTTTGAGATAGATCAGGTATATTTGCGCCTTCTTCAGCAGGAGAGTAAGAGGTGGGGAGGGTTAGAGGAGTTTCTGGCTCCGAGCGTTTCCCTTTATAGTCTTCGTATTCGTCACTATCATCCCAGAATTGGTCAAAGTCGGGAGCTGGCTCGTTTTTGAAAAGCTCTTCAGGATTCTCTTCGAAGTCTTCACGGATGTCTTCGGCGACTGGCGTGGCAAGACTTTCCATGGAGGAGAGGTCAGGAAGCTCTACGTAAGAGGTTTCTGTTACGTTGCTAGTGTTGAGCTTGGGTGAAGTGGGGATAACGCCGTCCGGGGGGAGGACTGGGATTTTAGATTTAGTCTCCTCTATCTCCAGCCATTCAGGAAGTTTCAGGTCTGAAAGCTTGCCCTCACGGTACGTGGGAAGCCATTCTTTAACTGCTTTCCGCCACTTTTCTTTCGCGAGGCCAGCGTAGCATATGAAGCCACCCATGAGAATGATGATGCCGCCGGTGGTGCTGTAGAGTGAGACTCCCGCTCCGTTGAAGAAGAGCCAGGGTGAGCACGCGAGGACAACCCCCACGATGATGACCACCATCCCAGTGATGATGGTGGAGGTGGGGCTTAAGTTTTCAAAAGGCCCCTTGCCTTTGCCGTCTTTAGAGAGGGGCGGGTGGGGGAAGTCTTCCGGACGGAGGTTTTCTTCCTCTTCCACTACCTTCTTCACCTTTTTCGCCATGAGGTTATCCTTTCAGTGATGTTAGGCACAGAAGATGGATAACCTCATCTATAGTCGGAGAGGTATCACTAATGACAGCTTCAGTAAAAATACCGAAGTTTGTTCTTATGACTTCTGCGGTTGTTAACAAGACAAATATCACTGAGGTACAGAAAAACAGTAGCATAGCGAAAGAAGATGAACTACGCCGAGACTGAAGTCATCGGCGTTTTCCTAGCAAATTCTTGATAAAGCCTTCTAGAAAACTTTTAGTGAGTCACTGGAGACCATCCTCATGAAGAGCTCTAGCTTTGACACTCTTACCCAAGAGGTCTTTCACCACTTCTTTAGTTAGCTTAATGACGAAGAAAGCGTAGTCGCTATCAGCTTCTAGAAAGATCATGGTGTAGTCAGCTTCAAAGAAAGTTTCTTCAAGTTGAACTTCTCCGTACTTAGCTTCAATCAGTGTGATGGCCTCTTCAGGGCTCATCTCTACTGCAGGAGGGAGAGGATAATCGAAATCTTCTTTGCTCACTCCGAGCTTCCCCATGACAGAAGCTTGGGGTGGCGTATCGCTTGCAACTTCCTCGTTATCAAAGTTAACGTTTTCAGACATTTTAATCTCTTTTCTTAACCGCAAAGCGTTGTAAGAACTTTATCCATAGAGATTTTTTCAGAGGGAGTGATGGTTAAAGAATATTTTTCTTTAACATGAATCTGTTTTACCACATATGCACATTGGAAGTTAGTGTTTTGGGGGAGCCAGTCAGCAGCTGATTTATCTCCCTTTTGTCTGTTAGCACTTGCATCCACTGCCAACAAATTTTCTGGATCGTTAGCGATAGCCTTCTTCTGGTCTGGAGAAAGTTTGTCACCCCCGCTAATCGCCACGTTACCTAGCGCTATGACGTGGTCAATATCCACTAGTGCGCCGTTACCTCTTACAAAATGAATAGTTTTACCAGTGTAGGGATCCTGTAAGTCACCTTCTTGCACAGTACAGGCGCTACCGTTTTTGTATTTGATGTTGGTTAAGTCTCGTTTAAGAATGTCGTTACGGGTGTCACAACCGTTCTTATCCACGTCTGCCCAGGCCGTTCCAAAATCAGTGCGCTTATAGACCGCGCGGGTGCTTTCAGCAACTTTAAGTTTTGAAAGTGTTACCTTAGCTGCGTCTCTTTCAGCTGGTGTTACTGTAGTGGAGACTGGCCCTGAAGGGCTGGGAGCGCTATCATTCCTTTTGTACTGCTCCCATGCTTGCCACGCTAGAAAGAGCACTACCGCTATAATGAGGGAGATGATACGCTGCTTTTGAGCTTTTGTAAGCTTGAAGCCGTTATTGTTGGTAGACTTCCGTTGTTGTGTGACCATATTAACCTCTATTATACGTTGTTTTCAGCGCAATAACAATCATTTTGTCAGTGTGTAGCGCGTGTACTATCAGTGACCAGCAAGAGCGTGATCTTTAGCTTTTTCAACGATGAGTCTTATTTTCTTCACCTCGGGTACATCGTGGAAGCGAACGCCAGCTTGCGGATTGTCACCCTTGTTCCAAAGTCCACTAGTGTTGGGTTGAGCACCTGCGGCGGCATCATAAAAGTTTAAGGTTCCACAACCGAAAATCCGGTCGAGAATGCCCCGCTCTTCACTAATGCTTGCGATGCGTGTTAGATCGATTTCTCTTGACTGTTTGTAGAGGATTCCCCAGTCGTTGCGAATGCTTCTTTTAGTTACAGTGAAAGTTTCGGTCTTCCAGCGAAGATAGGGGATTATAGCCCCAGCGATGTTTAAGACTATTAAGAGGCCTTGAGGAACCCACTGGTACCCCAAATCTTCAGGCCAGAACTTCCATGTAACGACGTTCAGGAAGAGGAGGAAGAAAAACACTGTGGCCGCTGGCACTAACGCTTTCTTGTGGCGATGAAGTACTAGTGGTAACCTTACAGTTTCTTGAGTCATGGCAAGCCTTCCAGTGAGATAGCCTTAAATGGTAATATCACGGCGCGTAGTGAGCAGATTTCTTGTCAACATATGTTGAATCGCTTCAGCAATTCTTGTTAATTACGTTAGTCATGGCTGCTTTTTCAGCACTTGTAACAGAAAGAGTATATTTGATCTTCACAGCGATCTGTCGCCCTACATACTCGCATCTGTACTCTTTGTTAGGGGGAAGCCATGTGGCAGCGTCACCATCTCCCTTTTGGCGGTTAGAGCTGGGATCAGTGCTTTGGAGGTTCAGGGGGTCAGTGGCGAGTGCTAAGCGAGTGCCTGCATCTTTGTACTGAATGCCAGATGCATAGGCGTTCCCGAGGCTGACCACATGGTCAATGTCTATCCCGTTCTCGTAGTCCCCCCCTCGCACGTAATTTATGGTTTTACCAGTGTAGGGATCTTTTACTAAGGTGCCTGTTTTTACATCGCCTCTACTGTTGTAATTGATGTTTGTGAGGTCACGGTTGAGAGTAGCTTGGCGAGCTTTATTCCAATCACTTGTGCTCATGAAGGCATCGCGGGAGTAGCCGGTCATGGGAGCTCTACCTTTTACTTGAAGTGTGGAAAGTTTTTGGGTAAGCTCTTGAGCTTTACTACTCGCTGTGGGTGCTGAAGAGGAGGAAGTACCTGTAGGGGGAGCTGTGGGAGTTTGCGGATTACTTGAAGAAGGGTGTTGTGGCGTCTTCCCCTTGGGAGTACTCGTGGGAGTTTGCGGTGTAGCGGGGGCACTAACGCTGGGGGTGGGTGTATCTGCGGGGAGAGTTATGTCGGGAGTCTTACAGCCGGTGAGGGAGAATGTTGCTACAACTACGACTGAAGCTGGCACCAGAAGTTTGCGCTTCCTGCGGGGAGTGAAAGTTTTGGAAGCCATGCTGACTTCGTAAGCTTTTCTAGCATCCTTTTCGTTGTCGTAATGATCTTTTTGCAGGTCACCAAAGGGACAAGAGTGCTGCGCTTTACAGCGGCCTGTTTTCCCGGTTTTTTGGTTTATGTGGAAGCGAGCCATTCGCGTTTACTCCTAAAATCGTGTGCAAAAAGGTTTTCTAACATACACATGTGAAGTATATCAGGAGTTTGAGCGAGAAGCAAAGCTTGTAGACACCACCTCCTCAAGAGGGAAGTACTGCCTCCCCTTGTAGAGTGGGCGCATGAAGTTTTTGGTGTTCTAGCGCGGCTTCTATAAGCCCTTTGAAGAGGGGGTGAGCTTGCGTGGGGCGAGACTTGAATTCAGGGTGAGCTTGAGTCCCAATGTAGAAGGGGTGCACATCTTTAGGAAGTTCAACGAACTCTACAAGATTTGTGTCAGGGTTCACACCGCTTACTACAAGGCCTGATTTCTCAAGTTGTTTCCGGTAGTTGTTATTAACTTCAAAGCGGTGGCGGTGGCGTTCCTCTATCCTTTGTGAAGCGTATAGACTTTCAGCAAGGGTGTGGGGAGTTAGCAGTGCAGAGTAAGAGCCCAACCGCATAGTGCCCCCTAGATCGCCTCCGGCGGTGACGAATTGCTTCTGGTCGTTCATCACTGTGATGACAGGGTGGGGGGTAGTGGGGTCGAATTCAAGACTGTTAGCGTTTTCTAATTTCGCAAGGTTTCTTGCTGCCTCTATCACTATGCTTTGCATGCCGAGGCATATGCCTAAAGTGGGGAGTTTGTCTTCGCGGGCTACTTGGAGAGCTATAAGTTTGCCCTCTATGCCTCTTACCCCGAACCCGCCGGGGATAAGTAAGCCTTGACAGCCTTCTAGTAGTTTTCTTGTTCTTGCTGGGGTAGTGCATTTGTCAGAGGCTACCCAGCGAATGGTTACTTTAGTGGAGGCGGCGAAGCCGCCTGCGGAGAGCGCCTCTACTACACTTAGGTAAGCGTCGGGTAGGTCGATGTATTTACCTACTAACGCGATTTCTACCTGGTTTTGGGGAGTGTGGACATTTTTTAGAAGTTTTTCCCATTCGGTCCAGACTACGTCCCGGAAGGGGAGGCGAAGCTGTTGGACTATGTAAGCATCTAGGCCTTGAGAGTGGAGGGTTTTGGGAATGTTGTAGATGGAGGGGGCGTCTGGGCAGCCTACGACTGCCGCCTCGTCTACATCACACATGAAGGCGATTTTTCTTTTGATGGCCTCATCTAGGGGTCGGTCGGAGCGGAGGACGAGTGCGTCTGGTATGATGCCTACGTTACGGAGGGCCGCTACAGAGTGTTGTGTGGGCTTTGTTTTAAGTTCTTTTGCGGGTCCTATGTAGGGAACTAGGCTAGCGTGGAGGAAGAAGGTGTTTGCTTTTCCTACTTTTTGCCGTACTTGCCGGATGGCCTCTAGGAAGGGTAAGCCTTCTATATCACCTATGGTGCCGCCGACTTCGGTGATTACCACGTCAGTGTCTTTATTGGCTAGTGCTAGTATTTTTGAAGAGATTTCATCAGTGATGTGGGGGATGACTTGCACTGTTTGCCCGAGGTACTCTCCTGCTCGTTCTTTCTTTATGACGGTGGAGTAGACTTGCCCAGTGGTGATGTTACTGGTTTTGGTGAGGTTAGTGTTCAGGAAGCGTTCGTAGTGGCCTACATCTAGATCGCATTCACCTCCGTCTTCAGTGACGAAGACTTCACCGTGTTGGAAGGGGTTCATGGTGCCGGGGTCGACGTTCAGGTAGGGGTCGAGTTTCTGCATCACTACGTTGAGGCCGCGGGCGGTGAGGAGCATCCCTAAGCTTGATGCTGTTAAGCCTTTTCCGAGAGAGGAGACTACGCCTCCGGTGACAAAGATGTGTTTTGTGGTTTTCGCTGTTTTCATATTTTGACTCTCTTTCGGAAGTAATTACGCCTAATGTTTTTCTATCAAAAGCGAAGATAGTATTATTTATAATTTAAATCCGCAGGGTTATTTTTCCGAAGGGTGCTGGCTGTCGGCTGCCGATTTCCTCTTCTTCGCGCAAGAAAGCAAATATACTTGAAAAAGCGCCGCCGCTCAAACAGCTAGAAACAGTAGGCTAAATGCATCAGCTCTCATGCGCCAGTAGCCTAATGCTAAGCTGACAAAATTCTACAAAAACTTCAACAAACTCCGAAAGTACCTAGTCTTGATACATGTAACAGCCTACTGTAAACCTCCGCTCTTTTCGCAGGCTAGCCGCGCTGCCTCACCCCGCAAATTAAAAGGGTGGTCACTGGTTGGTGACCACCCTTAAAACGCTTCAAGATGAAAACAGCAGAAGATAACAGTTTTTACCTCTTCTCTAGCACGCTCTTTCCACAAGCTTCACAAGCGTGAGGAGTGTGCTCCACCTCGTGCTCAACATCAAGCACGTGGTGCTCATGAGCGATGCGGCCCCCGACCCAAGACTTCACACCCTTCCAAGCAAAAAAGAACAAAGGGCTCAGAATCAACATGTCCAGAAGCGTGAACGTCAGCTCCGCAGTGAAGTGAGCGGGGTCAGAAAGAATATCCCAGTACTCTTCCCAAAAACTACCCCCGTGCTCATGCATCGTTACCGGCTTCAAGGTGAGCCCGGTGGAGAAGCGTTTCCACGGTCATCTCCACGTCAAAGGGCGAGGCCTTCATGTACTCGTCACCCTTGAAGACTGCACGGAAGCGTGCCTTAGCTTCATCACTCACTGAAGTGGAATCCACCCACTCCACAAACTCGGAAATGTAATAGCGGGAGTACGGCACCTCTCCCAACTTGAAAGAAGGCTCACGCAATTCACTCAACAGATACATGAAATCAACAGGCAAGTTCGTCATGCACCCCATTTTAACTTAAAATTGAAGGCCCGTCAACCCTCTTGCGAAAGTCAACGGGACTTCAATCAAAGATACATCTGTGAACGGTTATGGGTGCAGTGTGGGCCCAAACTGTCTCACTAGGGTGCGAGTCAGGCCTTTGCTGTTGCTGCAGCCATCTTCACTAGATCCTTCACTGGGACAGTAGTCTTGTAGACACTTCCCAAAGTACCGTAAAGAGTGAAAGTCAAGTCCTCGGCGCCGTACTCGCTAATAGAAGCCACGAAGAAATCGTCCATGTCTTCGGCTTCAGCAACTGCCTTCATCACCGCGCTCTTCGGGGCAGTGAGGTTAGCGAAAACCTTGAGTACAGCGTTAACAAGATTAGCGTCAGCACCGCTCGTGAGGGCAAGCTTTTCCGCGTCAACTTTATCATTGTTCGCTAAAATCACTCCATCAACATCATAGGTGAGAATATTTAGACTAGCGAGAAAAGCGATAAAAGCTTTTACTTCATGCATAATGCGTCCCTTCTGGGGAGTAGTATTACAATCGTTTACAAAATTCCATAAGTCATACCGAAACCCGGTATAGACAATTATATCAACAAAGTTACTAGTAAGCAGAATTACTGCAACAAAAAGTCACTCCGCTTCACGGCATACCAGGGATAGTGCTCACCACATGATACTTTCCCTGGCGTTCTTCAGCCGAGTAGCTACGAATGCCGTTAGCTTTCAAGAACTCATCAGCATCCTTCTGATCCCGCCACACAGTCTCGTAAGACGAAGGCGCTCTCTCTGTAAAAGGAGTTAAAGGCTCATTGCAACAAGGCGAGTAACCCTGATTACCCTCCGCTAACGATTCTCTCATCAAATGGCTTCCCACATCACCACAATGAGTGCATTTATAGCTAGGGTAATCACTTGGCGGATGCTTTACTGTAGTGCTTTCAGGCTTAGGGCCCTTTACTGACGCTGGAAGCTTGACGGAAGCACCCACAGGTCGAGGGTGATTGTTAATAGAGTTAAAATTGTTCTTTTCAGAAGCTTTCTTAGCTTCTGCAGCCTTCCTCTTCCTCTCTTCCTCCCGCCAAGCGGCCACCCTTTTTAGGCCCTCTTCCCGCTTGGCTCTGTAATCTTTCATGTAGCTTTCAACAGTGCGCTCCACTACAGCGCCCACTTTGCCAGAGGGTGCCACAGTCCACTGACGACCCTCATGGGGATCATAACCCGACCGATGAGAGGGCGAAAGCACTTGGAAGTACACTTCACCGTTAGTAGAGCCCTGCAACTGTACATCAATCCCAGTGGTCTTGTACTGCACCCTTTGAATAAAGCCACCGTTCAGAAACTGAGTTTTTCTCCCCCAAGTTTTCTCAAGATGCCGGGCAGCAGAAATACTTCCCTTCATGCTCTCCCGAAGATCGCCCTCAGCATCAGGGGCAAGATACTTGTCTTTCCTTCGCCGAGCCATATAAGCATCAACTTTCGCTAAATCGTCGTGCGAAAGACCGTAATCATGGAGTTTGCTGGAGGTGTTACTCCCCTCAGTGACTTTCTTGACGGAAGAGAGAGTACTCTTACTATCGCCTTGCTTCTTCTCGAAAGCTTCTCGAGCGGCTTCTTTAGTAGGGTAGTGCTCACTTTCGCCTCCCACAGGGCAGGGCTTCTTGTGAGCGTAACACTTATTAGGGTTACCGGTGGAGGGTGAAATGTGGTATTTAGTGCTCACTTTGCTTTCTTTACTCCTTCAATGGGGATTCCATTGTACTGGGGAGCGGCCTCGCGGTACATGCCGCTTCGGAGGTGTCTCACAAGCCCGAATTTAGCGTTATTGCGCCAAGTTTCGTTGTTGTCGAAGCACCACTGTGCCTCTCGGAACTGTGCATGAAGTTTAGCTTCTGCTCTCTGCGCCTCATCATCATACCTTTTAGCCAAATTCACGTAACTTTCCCGTTCCTCAGGGACGGCACCGCTAACAGCAGCTCTTGATTCTGCCGCCCGCTGGCGCATCCACTCCATGTTGCCTACAGTTCTTGAAAGGGACTTCGCCATCACTGCCGGGCTGTTGCGTGCTTGCGGGTTAGAGAACAATGACTGCGTGGCGGGATCAAAAGTAGTGGCTGTGGGAAGGGTGTTGGGAGTAGGACTTTTACTTCTTACAGCTTTCAAGTACGAGAGTACTTCAGCACCAGCGGCTTCTTCTTCAGGCTGTGTGTTTCCGTAGTTCGTGGAGCTCCACCGCAGTCTATCAATCATAGCGTCAAGCTTCTCGTCGCTCACTTTCTTGCCACTTCCCACATCTTTAAGAATCTTGTCTTCAGCTTTCGAAAGGGGAGGCGTTTGATACCCAATCTTTTTGATGGAAGAGTTATAGCGTTCAGTCATCTCAGGAGTGATGGAGACTCCCCCGATAGTGGACACTGACGCATCACTCTGGCCGTTTTCGACCTTACCTGCTGTAGATTTCTTAAGTTTAGTGACAGTGTGTCCGCCGTTAGTTTGAGTTTTTTCATACGCTTCACGGGCAGCTTCCTTAGAGGGGTAATGTTCCGTTTCACCGCCAAGAGGGCAAGGCTTTACGCTAGCATAGCATTTGTTCGGGTTCCCGGTGGTGGGTGATATGTGGTATTTTTCAGCCATGATGTACTCCTTTAAAGTTCCAAACTCTTTCTAAAGAAAATCCATTTTTGTCCTGAGAGCTTATCACAAGGAAGAACTCCCTCGTTCTACATTCCGAAATGTTTTCTAACTCTTACCACTTACTGAGCTACTAAGTTTTCGGGCGATGGCTCGATACTTTCCTTAAGGGTCCTCGCCTCTCGGGCGGTCAGCAAGCCACACGGCAAGTAGCGGCCGTGTTCCGGCAAACACCCGCCCCCTTCTTGTTACGCGGTGTTTACCCTCATAACTCTCGTTTCTTCACCTCCTCACTCACGCTGTTTTTAAAGAGTTTTGCGGGTGAGTTGGCCTGTGATACAATGTGAAAATCTAATGAAAAGAGGTACTAAAAATGATGCCGAAGAACTACCTTCTCATCCGCCACGGTGAATCCGAGGGGAACGTCGCCGTGGAGGCTAGCAAGCGCGGTGATGATCGCTTTTATGCGAACGATGATTTTGTCACCACTCCTGGCACTCAATGGCGTCTTACTCCCACCGGTGTTCTTCAGGCAAACGCTATCGGTGCATGGGTGGCTGAACACGCTCCCGTGCCTGACCGTTACTACGCTTCACCCTATGTGCGCACTCGCATGACTGCAGCGCAGCTTAGGCTCCCTGACGCCCAGTGGCGCCTGAACCGCGCTTACCGAGAGCGGGAGTGGGGCGAAATCGAGACCATCGCGAAGTCTCAGTTCGAGCGTGATTATCCCATCAGCGCCCGTTTGAAGAAACACAACCCCCTTTACTGGTGCCCTCCCGGGGGCGAAAGCATCGCCGAGGTGGCTGAAAACCGTGTCCGCAACATTCTTGACACACTCCACCGAGAATGTAGCCAGCAAACTGTTCTTGCGGTCGCCCATGGTGAAACCATGTGGGCCCACCGGCTAGTCCTTGAGCGGTGGAATGATGAAACTTTCAAGGCTCATGATGACGATAAGGCAATGAAGATCCATAACTGTCAACTTTTGTGGTATTCCATGGGCGAAGGAGAGCATCGCCTTTCACACCTCAAGGTGGTGACTCCCCTCCTGCAAAAGGACGGAACTTGGCAGGCGCAGGTAACCCGTGAAGAGGAACTTTCGTCACCCACCTACTCCAACGAGGAGCTCTGGGCTCAGGTTGAGGACGTGCCAAGCTTCCTCTAAACTCTACAAGAAGGCCGGCCACAAAACAGTGGCCGGCCTTCCTAGTGAGAGCTACCTCCGTTACAGTCCCAGCAACTCCCGCGACCGCTCGAGGCCCAAACATTGGATGAGTGACGGTAGTCTTGGGCCCTTATCTGCACCCACCAACAGTTGGTACACGTTACGAAAGTACTCTCGCTGGAAGCTCTTTGCCTCTGGGGAAAGATTCCGCTCATCAATAGTGTAACCGAAGGAGAGCTTGGGGGCTCCGAAGCTCCAGCGGGTGAGCTCTTCCCAATACTCGCTCAACCCTTCTGCAAGCCTCTTCACAGCCGCCTGCTGTTCTGCAGTCATATTCTCGAAGAAGTCCTTCCGGAAGCTTGCCGAAAAACGAGTGCGCTCGTCCTCAGGCATGTAGCGCTCCACCCAATGAATGGCTTGCCGAGCTCGCGCCAAGTCAGTAGGGGTAAGAACTCCCCCGTCCGCTCGCGCAAGTTCTTCCATAAAAGTTTCATCACCCATGGTCATGTCTGCGAAAGACACCCAGGCGCTGAACTTCACCGTAGGGAGAGTGAGTGAGGAAAGCTCTTCAGCAGTGCTATTGAAAATCACTTCACCCATGTAAGTCTCAAAGTCGTTGCCTCGGCCCTCCTTAAGCTTGCGGGTGAGGCCATCGAACTCATCGTGAGTACGGCTGACTTGCCCCATATCAATGGAGAAAGCCTGCTCTGGCCGGCTTCGCAAGTAAAGCCACCGCATCATGGCAGGGCTCATGTAGTGGAGAAGTTCTCCAGGGGTGGGCGCTCCCCCCTTGCTGGAAGCCATCTTAGCTTGCCCGTCAATGCCCACGAAAGAGTAAGCCTGCCCGAGCGGGCGCTTGCCCTCAAAAGTCTTCACCATCTCATCACCCACAGTCCACGACGAACCGGGGCTCATGTGGTCGCGACCGGCGGGCTCAAAGTCGACGCTTTCGAAAGCCCATCGCATGGGCCAATCAACCTTCCAGACCAACTTTCCAGCGATGGTCTCAAGATTGTCGAAAGCGGTGTAGCCACAGCTGCAAGAATAATCAAGCATATGAGTGGCAGCATTCCACTTAGTAACAGTGGTGGTGTCCTTCCAGCAAGAGCCACAGTAGGGCTTGAAGGGGTAGTAATCGTCTACCACAAGCTGGTCATCACCCTTGGTCTGGTACTTCACCAAGATTTCTGCAAGTTCGCGGCGAGAGTTGAGGGCGAGGACGATTTGGTCGTAATAGCGACCTGCCTTGTACGCTTCGCTTTGTGAGATTTCCTCAACGGTCACCTGCAACTGTTCGAGCGCACTGCGGAAGGGAGCCTTGAAGTGCTCCGCCCAAGTCTCGAAAGCGCTTCCCTTAGGCGCTGGCACCTCTGAAAGGGGCATCCCGATGTAAGTCGCCCACTCTTCAGTAACCCCGTCAACCCCCGCTGGCACCTTTCGGAAGCGGTCGTAATCATCCCATGAAAGGATGTGCCGCACCTCACGGTCTCGCCGTCTTAGCTCTTGAGCTACAAAGGCTCCCGTCATCACCTCGCGGAGGTTACCCATATGAATGGGACCTGAGGGAGAAATGCCAGAAGCTACCGTAATAACACCCTTCGGGCGTGCTGCTTCAAGGCGATCCGCGATGCGGACTGGCCACGCTTGGTTGTTAGTCATTTTTCCTTTTCCTATCCGTCTACAACATCATACACCATGAACTGAAGCTTGTCACTTTCTTCAAGATGTTTTCTGTTTTCGCAGATCAGGTACCATGTGCCACCAGAAAGCGAGCGCAGCGCCAGCGACGAAACCTCCCAAGTGGCCCTGCCAAGCAATATTTGGAATGAAGAAGCCGAGCATAATGTTGACAAGTGCCACAAACACAGCGTTCCAAGCAAAACGAGACCACACCACCACAAATCCCAAAATGCCAAAAATAGCTCCTGAAGCACCTACTGCAGGGAGGCTGGGATGAGAAAGCCAAATAGTGACACCACTAGCTAACCCTGAAACTAAATAAACGATGGAGAATCTTTTCCACTTGATGTAAGTTTCCATCTGAGAACCCAACACCCAAAGGGAAAACATATTCACCAGGATGTGGAGGGGGAAGGTGGAGTGAAGCCACATGGAAGTGAAAACACGGTAGGGCTCGCTCGTAACCCTACTAGCGTCAAGAGCGTACTCTCCTGTAAAAGGCGGGTCAACGATCTGTACCACCCACAGAAAAAAGCAGACAGCAATAATGCTGCGAGTAACAAGTGTTTCTTGAAGTGTCGTCGCGGGAAGTTTCTTAAGCATCGTCCTCATCCTCTTCAGGTTCAGCGTTACTCTCCCAATAAACGTCATCCACTACAGCAACGGCAGCAAGCCGTGTTGCAATGTCTTCCTGAACTTCACTAGGCACAACGGCTTCCGAGCACTCTTCAAAGAATAACTCCACCTCCCAATAGGGAGAAGCATCCTCCCCGCCGGCACCGCCGCCTACTCGTAGCCAATGACTTCCTGCCGTGCCCTCATGCCGCCAAGACAAGAGTTCAAGGACATCTTCAAACTTCTTGTACTCTTCATCGCGGTCCCCCTCGGCTAAGATGCGGAGGCGCACGTAGAGTGTCCTCTCTTTTTCGTATGCCTCTTGATCAAACTTCGGGAAGCCGTCCTGCACAAAGACGGGGTCGATGCCAGTAAGCCGATGGGCACCCAACCGATGCATGCCGTTCCCCACGGAAGCAGGGTAGTACTCTTCTCCAACTTCCTCGTCGTAGTCCCAGCTCTCTGCGCAGAGAATCACTGGCTCGTCGAACGACCCACGCTCGCGAAGTTCTGCCGCTAACCGCTGTACTAGTTCGTTAGTGCTGCCTTCACTTTGCAAGCGCCAAGCATCTTCCCAGTCTTCACCCCACGCTGGCTTATACTGTGCTAAAAGTTCAGCAAGCGGGAGATAACCCTGCCGTGGCGTATCTTCAGCTGTCATTAGAAGTCCTCTTATAAATGGGGGTAGGATGGTGATAGGTTACTGAAGGCAAGCGCTCATCCTGCATGATGAGTTGACAGAGTAAATCCATATCTTTAGGAATCGAGGGCTCTAGATTTTCAGTCATGTTGTAGAGGTCTTTGTTAAGAGCCGCACACATTTCTTCAGCCTCAGAAAGTGAAGTGTAATACCCGATGTAATAGGCTGTCTGTACAGAGCAGGTAAGACCAGCGGCGGTGACAAACCCGTTCTTGTCGCGAGAGTTCTTATAGGTGACTTGCGTTAGCACCCAGATAGTATCAGTCATGAGAGTATTTTACCTCCACGGTTAACGGTTGATGAAAGACAGCGGAAGTTTTACTCCCTGCTCTTTCAGGGAGTCTGGGGTAAGAAAATCAGCCATGAGGCTAAGCTTTATAAGCCGCTCTCCTGTGGGGCTCGATCCCTGCATGATACACCTTTCGGTTACTTTTTTAAGTGCACTAAAACTGTTAACAGCACCATGCTACACGAAAGTAGTGGTGCTGTCAACAAGAGGTTTTTATCCTTGAAAACGGTTAGCTAAGATTTCTCAAACTGCGGCGCATCATGAGGAGCTCTCCAAGCATGTTCTTCCCTTGGCCAGAGTGCTTTCCACACATGCAAACACCGTAGTAAGTGTCGCACCAGTCGTTGGTCTCGATGAGAGGGCCTTCAGTGGCATAGAGTAATTCCTCTAGCTCTTTATCCTCAAACTTTGCGAGAATAACCTGGGTCATGGCCCAAAGGCGAGCACCTTCGT
Organism: Simalia boeleni; assembly: GCA_026541955.2. Taxonomy (NCBI): domain Eukaryota; kingdom Metazoa; phylum Chordata; class Lepidosauria; order Squamata; family Pythonidae; genus Simalia; species Simalia boeleni. Next base: position 105,554 of record JANKYG020450072.1, read on the forward strand.
TCCAATCTTCACGAAGAGTTACACGGAAGCCTGCTTTTTTCGCTTGGCTTGGTGTGGCAGTTGCAAGTACCCGCGCTTGCTCGGCGGGATCCTTAGTCTTTAGTGCCTGGTAAGCATGTTCACCAGATTTCACTGTTGCTTGTAGCGCTGGCGCCCAAAAATCTTTCATGTAGAAGTTGGATAAGAACGCAAAATCCCCTTCAAAATTCTTTACTGACATAATATGCTCCTTATTCACTCGGGGTTGTTAACAGTCCAAGGAGAGTAAGTGACCGATGTTTCAGTAACTTTAGTCACTTCAACTACATCTTCTGCACCCTCTACCAAACAGTCATCACAAATGTAAATCTGTAGATACTCTCCTGCAAGAAGGTTGTCATAAACGGCAGAGCCATAATTGCCCGCACTGTGGAAGACGGCGGCGCCAAGCGGGTGATGATCACCTAAAGCGTCAATGTTCACCAAATCTTTATCGCATTTGAAACAGCGCATAATCTTACTCCCCTAGGGTGTTGATGATACTATTTTATCAAGCAAAAAGTAATTAGCGCGGTATTCCGCCTTCAAAAATCTGCAATAGTAACATCATTTACCTAGTCTTTAGAGGGGGAGACTTCCTCCTCCTCAAGCAAATCCCATTCTTCAGGTACATCGTAATCAAGGTGCTCAAACTGGAGGTACGCGATGCCCCCGGCGATGAAAGCAGTCAGCGCGACTAGCGCAACACCCACTCCCGTTACAGCAACTACAGCAACTGTCTTTTTCACAGTGACTCCTAAGCTAGAAAGTTTCAACTTATCACAATCTTATCATAATTGGCCCGGAATAGCAACGGTGTTGAAGAATTTCACCCGGTGAAAGGCTTAACGAAATTTTCACTCGAAGAAGTAATTCTTAAGGCCCGCGAAATGCGGGCCTTAAGGTAGTAGTTTCATTTTAAAGAGATGAAGGAGTAGTTGCGAGTTTTAGAAGACTTCCTTTAGGTTCACCTCCACCACCCTCTGGGAAGATTATTTCCCCCTTGTGTAAAGGTAGAGGTACCTAAAAGATCGCCGCTATTGTAAGCCCTCACTCACGCGGTGGGGCACCCGGCTTTCGCCCACTCATCGGGAGTGGCTTCAATGAACTTACCGAAGCCGGGTAGGCGATTCTCCCCCACAAGTGTAGTGTTAGCAGCCAAACTCATCCACCTCTGGATTTCTTCAGTGGCAGTGTCCACTCCCACGAAGATAACGTGGGTGGACTCCCGCATGAAGTCCTCCACCAAGCGGCGGTGCTTCAAGCGTTCTCCAATAAGCACTACATCTGGCCGCACTCGCGGCTTCTCACATTTACCGCACACGAAAACATCACCGAGCGAAAGACTTTCATAATCTTCGAAAGATAGTTCGGCGGCAGTCTGGCAGCGCAAGCAGTGGGCAGAGAAAAGACTTCCCCCAGTTTCTACTACAGGGTGGTTGCCGGCTCGCTTATGGCCGCCATCAATGTTATGAGTGATGACTGCCCAGGAAGTTTCTTTGAGGGCAAGCTGCAGGGGAGTGGGCTTTCGGAGCTCTGACTTAAGAGCGAGATCTCTCATATACGCCCACACTTCAGGAAGATAGTTACCGTACTCCTTGCCGGAGAGAATAGGGGAGTACTGGTTTTGTTCAGCAATCTGTGTTTCGTAACTGTGAAAGGGCAAGACACCAAGTGGTGAGGTGAGGGCTCCAGTAACGACAACAACTGATTCAGACATAATCACTTATCTTTCTTCATATTTTCGCAAGTGGACTTCACTTGCTTGTAATAAACTATCAGTATTTCACTTTCGCAAACGCTAAAGCTCAACGAAGTTCCTCCAAATGGGCTTTGAAGTACTTAAATTCTGCAAGAGACTCGCGAATGTCGTCCAAAGCATCGTGGGTCTTCTTCTTGTCAAAGTCTTTCTCAACAAAACCCCAAGAGTCAACAAGCACGTAAGCAAGAGCACTCACATCAACGCTTCGGTAATGAAGGTGCGAGTAAGTCTTCGGGAGGAAGGCTTCGAGGAAGTTCAAGTCAAGCCGCACGCTATTGCCAGCCAACCGTGCTTGCCGCTCGTGGGGGGCGTAAAGCTTCACATAGGCATAAAGCTCTTCATCCACCTGCTCAAGAGGAAGAGAGTCTTCACCGTGCAAGCGCTCCCAAAGATTAGTCTTGTTGTGCATGTCCCGCACAAAATCGTTAGCCTCTGCGTAAAGGGTCTCAACAATAGGTTCTTTACCCCCTGATGGGAAATTCCCTAAGAGGGAAAGTTCCAAACCTTCCTCACGTTCAGCCTTTAGGTAGAATTCTGTAAGGTCCGTGCATTCGCTTAGGGGGAAGTCTGTAGCTCGCTCATAGTGCACCACGCGATTAAAGGGTGCAGCAAGTTCGTTACCCTCTAGATCGGTGATGATAGCCGCTACCTGAAGGAGGTGAGAGTCTTGAGGGGAAAGACCGGTTGTTTCAACATCTACCCACAAGAGTACCTCTTCCGGGCTAACTTCCTTAACTTCAGCAGTAGTCATCTTCAAAATCTTTTCTGTGAGAAAATTTAAACAGCGCTCGCCTTTATCTGTGGGGTGAACGCTTCCTTGTGAACATACTTTTATCTTATCACAATGCACGGGAAATGCAAAAAGGAGAGAGATTATTTCTTGAAAAATAAACATGAGTTTTCTAGTTTTCAGTGAAAAATTTGCGTTAGAGAGAATTACCTGTTATAGTAGCATCACCAACAACTTACGGAGGAAGTCATGGCTAAGGTCCGCACTATGAGCACCGCTACCGCCGACGGTGGCACCATCACTATTGCTCAGCGCGAGCAGGGCGGCTTCCGCATCGAGGTCACCCGCGGCTTCAAGGAGACCCCCGACGAGCGCAAGGAGCGCATTCGCCTCTCCCGCCGCGGGGGCTTCCACCAGGACAAGAAGGTGAAGTCCCGCCGTGACGTGAAGCGTGACCTCCGCGCCGGCAAGTGGTGACCCAACTTCCTAAAAGACTTCCTAAAAAACTTCTTAAAGCCAAGGCCTCGGGCCTTGGCTTTAAAAATTTCACCGTCTTTTAAAATGTGAGGTTAGTGAATTCATCCCCCGGGCTTCGTGACAGCCATGAGAGAGAGTTTAACCCCGTAGTCATTTCGAGCTTTCGCCAACTCATGCATGTAAGTGTAGTACTTCTCTAACTGTAGATGCTTTTCGGGAGTGGCGCAAGTGTGATCACCATGAACGCTGCACTCCTCAGTGTGGCTCACATCACAGAAGTAAACAGTCACGCAGCTACAAGAACTGGCGCTACCAAACACCTTAGCAGTTTCCACATCTTCCTCCTTTAGTGAGATACATCCACCATAACAGGTATCTAACTGCTTTTCAACCATTTTAGAAGTCCCGTTTCCCTTCCAGAGGTTGCACAGCAGGTAGTGGGGGAGGAGGTAATGATGGTTATGATTTTCGGTGGCCGCTAAACTACCGCTCACTGTTTTTCGTAAAGTGGTCACTTCAGGCAGGACGAAAGAAGTTTTTCAAGAGGGGGAGCGTTACTTTATGCTCACAAGCCGGCGCGGTGCTGATTATTGGAGGAGCGATGCTTCGCCATCGCGCTTACAGCTTGAGTTTTATCACCGTTAAGGCCAATCCCCTGATCTAAAGCCCGACCGTGGCCCTTTTTAAGTGACCCGTTACGCGCTAGCGCAAGGAGAGGCGGTGCAACGGCCAGAGCCGTTACAAAAAGAAGGAAAAAGAACCAGAATTTCATGAAGAACTCCTAAAATTTAAATGGTTATTGAGAGGTGAATTAATATCACAGCTCACTTGTACTTTCGGTTAAAGAGCAACACATTTGTCAATCAAAAGTGTTCGCTCACAACATCTTATTGGGCTTCCAAGTCCTAGTCCAATGCTGATCAGTCTGCACATGACCCTTCCGCACAGCCTTCGCGGAATTATCTCCGAAATCTTCCTCGAGGAAGCTCCCGGCAGTACGCACCACGAGGCCTTCTTGAGCGCCAGTATCAAGGCTTTCAAAAACTTCTTGCAAGTGCTTCACTGAAGTCTTCCCTCGGTAAAGCAGCGGCACGGGAATGATGTCCAACTCTTCGAAAATCTTGAGCGAGTCATCCCAAGAGCGCACCGTGGCAGCACCGGCTTCAGAAAGCTTTCCATCAGCATCCAAAAGGTCGATCACGCAGATGCCAAAAGCGAAAGTAGGGAGTTCGTCATAGCGAATGCTGTGCTCAGCGTAAACGTTCTCCACTACAATTCGCCGCTCTTCAGGAAGCATCCAAGAAACTCTCCCCCACAAGCCAGCCACCCATGAGCGGGACTCGTGAAATTGTGAGTCCACACTCCGGGCGTGGAAGCGATCACGGTAAAGAGTAGTGTTCTCACCGTCCATTTTCTCAGTGATAACGACTTCTAAATCTTCTCGAAGAAACTTCCAGGAAGTGCCAGTAACGTCATCAGAAGTCTTGCTGCTAGAGAAGGGAAGGTGCACAGTGCGGGGGTACTTCCGCAAGTAAGTGCTCATAGTCTCCTCCTCAGCTGTAAGTAGCGTCACCTTAGTTCGGGTGACACATAAGAGAGCGCTTTCCCCTCTTGGTGAAGAATCAGCAGTGGAACGCCTTACGCTCCTGAAGTTGGTCCTCCAGGGGAAGCGCGTAAGAGTAAACTTCCATGATGCGCTGCATGTTCTCGTTATCGTAAGCCTTAACCGTTTCATGCACGTTTTCGGTAACCCGTACTGGCACGGGGTAGTCCACCCAGTCGTAAGTGTCACACACCACGATGAGGTGACTGTGGCGGCCGCCGTTATAGAGAACGAGCCAACCTTGGATGTCCTGGAGAGTGGCAGCCATTTCTTTTACCCCTTAAAAGTTAAAGCGATTACGTTCAGATGGTGATGCCAAGGCGCTCGTAAGCCGCCTCAACGACTTCACTTGAAGAGTCCATGGTGAGATCTTGCACGAGCTGGAGGGGTGTGGCGGGGTTTAGTGCCACCCATGCTCGCACTTCACTGTCCTGGCGGAGCGCGAGCTCCTCCAGACGGAGGCTGTTGCGGGTGACACGAGCCTCGCGGACGGCGGCTTCAGTTTCGTTCATCATGAGAAACAACTCCTTGGATATGTTGTAAGTTCATTCTACATCGAAAAGGGATCGTTGTCAACAACTATTAGAAGCCATCGCAAGAGTTGAGAAATTGTCGATGGTAGTTCATGCTCTTTTCAGCACTCAAAAACGTCAGCTATAGCCATTTAGTAGCTTGGGCTATAGCTGATGTTTTTCGAGAATAAGTCACTTAGACGAAGAAATCGTGAGTACTGTTGGTTAACCCGTAAGCCGCGATTTCTCTAGTAGAGTTCAGAAAGCTCCTAGTGGAGGCTTCCGAGCTTTCGCTTTCAGCACCCGTGGCCGGAGTGGTAGTCGTACTCCTCCGGAGTAACAGCCGCCAGGCGGTAAGTGCCAGAGGCGCTTGCCGAAAGACGCTCACCTGCAGCGGTGGTGACGAGCACGCGGTTTCCGACTCGAGAGACCTTAGCCACCTCGTGCACCACCTTCGGGTAAGCGTACTCGGCGTAAATCTTCATGCCCGGCTTCACGCTCGCGGCGTTGACGGTGTTCCAGGGGAGGTTAACGTTGCACATGATATCTTTCCTTTCCTTAACTCACCACTATACACGGTGAAGGCTGGAAGTGCAACACTTGTAGGAAACATCTTAGAGGTTTCTCAAAGCGTAAGCGGCTCCCCAGCTACCCTGATGACGCTATTAAAGAGTTCTTCAAGTTTGAAGTCACCCGCGTGAGTTTCAGCCTGTAAGAGGGTGCCCCCACTTGTCAAAGCTGTAGTTCTAATCACTGGCCGCGCAGGAAAGCACGTGGGACATTCTTCCGGGGTGTGACCTTCGCAACAGATGACGGGTTCAGAAATCAAGAAGCGGTAAGTGATAGAGTCTTCTTGAAGAGTTTGCTGAGGTCTTCCCACCCGGTCCATCGTTTTGTTGAAATAGCCTAAAGTTTCAGTCATGCGAGCTAAGGCCCATAAATCTAAAGCAGCTTTGGCTTTCACGAGTTCTGCCTCTCTTCCATAAGTTTACTGATCTTAGAGTTGACTTCCTCTACCACTTTCTGGAAGGCTTCCTCTCCGTCAGTGTTGTTATCTACACGGATGTCATGAGGGTAATCATCAAGTTCAAACTCTCCTGGGTGGTGGAGCGCCGTTATCAACTCATCAGTGATGGGTAGATTGTCTCTTTTCTGAAGTCTTCGTAATTGAGTTTTTTCAGTTACGTCAAGTCGCACAGTGATGCCTCCGGCTAACCGTGGGATTTCTACGTCAGGGAGGAAGCGGCTTCCGGCGGCGATGACTGAAGTGTCGTTTTTAAGAAGAATGCGAGCGCGCCCGGCAGCGCACACGGGAAGGTAGTCATCGTAGGGAAGCCAATCACTTCCCATTTTCTGAAGGAGTGTTCTCATGAAGTTCGTGCGCTCGTAAGGGTTAAGCACTCCCTCTTTAGCAATTTTCTTCCAAACCATTTGAGTAAATTCTTTTGAGGCATCGTGAGTGTAGCCTAATGTGGCTTTTACCTCTTCCACGAGTGTTTCGTAACTTTTATCCTCCCCTGTGAACGCGCTGTCCATGACAAGACTTAGATTTTCTCTTAGAATGTTGCCGTAAGAGAGAATTTCCTGTTCTTTCCCGGGAAGTTTTAATAGGGGAGCAAGTGTATCTTTGCCACTTGCCATTTTCCCGCTAAGAATAACCCACGCTACTTCACCTTTACGGAGTTTTTCCTCCACAGCAGAAGCAGCACCTTCAGGGTAGCCTACACGCTCTTCGAAAGCGGACATGAGGACGCCTTTCTCTTCTTATTAAAGTCTGTTAGCAAGATTTTACCGAAAGGGTTTAAAAAAGCAGTAATTCTGCGAAATAGCGGTACACTATTTTCATGAAATCTGTGAGTAAAAATCTACCGCGGCCGCCATCGCTCGCCTCGCTGAAGCGATGCTTTCAGAGTTTCGAAGGTTTCTCGCTTGATAGCGAGCACTTTGAGTAGCTTTTAACGCTCGCCGCTTTCGCGGCGAGCGTTAAAGTTTTTGCAGCTTTTTCTAAATGTCTTTGAAAACTAGTTTTCAGTTGCGGGCGGGCTGGCGGTAATCCATGCCGTGGTAAACATCTTCGAAGTCAAGGTAGTAGTCTTCGAGGTCTTCGTCAAAGCCGTGGTGGGCGATCTCCTTCAACGCTTTCTTGATGGCGGTGCGAGAACCGGGACGGGGCGGGGTGCACCAGGCGCATTTGCAGTAGTAGCTGTAGCCAGGGTAGCGCTTGTCGGAAGCGACGGTCTTCTCGCAGGAGCGGAAGCGGCGGGTGGGGTACCCATCACATTCGCAAGCCTTGTCCTCTTGGAAGACGTAAAGTGCGAAAACGTGTTCAGCGTAGCGCTCGTTGTCGTAAGTGTAAGAGGGGCGGTCGTAACGGCTGTAGCTCTTGCTGTCGTGACGGTAGTTCTTGAAGTCGTCACCGCGGTCAAGAACGATGGCCCCTAAGTTGTGTTCGTGGCAAGTGGGAAGCACAGGCTTCTCACGGGGGTCGCGGATGAGGTTACCCTCTTGGTCGAAAACTTCGCAAGTGTGGCGCTTGGGAGACACGATGCGGTAAGTTTCAGGAGTGCCTCCAGTAGCAGCACCCCAGGAGGGGAGGTAGCTCTCACGAAGACGGTAGATGTGCTTGCAGACTACAGTGTACTTAGTGTATTTCTTGCAGTTGGTGTACTTGTGGTTGCGGCCGATGCGCCATGAGGAGCGAGAGGGCTTGTCTCCCTCTTCGTAGTCGCAATCACCGCCGCGGTGATCGTGGCTTTCGACACCCTCGTAGTGGAGCTTCACCCAGTAGGGAGTGTGTGCGTCAGTACGGGACATAATGGTTTCCTTTCTTGTAGGTAGTTTACCTACTTAAAAGGATCGTGTGCTTTGCAAACATCCATGCCTCCTCCAAAAAATATAGCGTTCACCAACGTAGTCATTATATCAATCTTTTTAAAGCTTGTCAAACAACTTCAATAGTCACCACTGGGGTAGTCATGCGGTAAGTCTCCTCCTTACCCCCAAACGGGGCAAGCACTACGACAAGGACTTCACCCACGGAAGGCCTGTTAGCCCCAACAAGAGTGAGCGTGTCGTCATCATGACGAAGATCCACTGAAGGTGAGTTATCACCATCCGGAACCCACTTGTAATTCTTCTCGTAATAGTCCACGTAGTGCTTGCTACCACTCTTGGTAGTGTAGATAACTGTCATCACAGTACTCCTTTTGAGAGGTTTTACTTGCGAAGGGGAAGGGCAAGAGCCTGTGCCCGCTTGGAGGCTTCCACAAACTCGGGGATGCCAGCATCAGCGAAGAGCACGCCGCTCGTGTAATCAGGCGCCTCGCTGGAAGATCGCACGATCAGAGTGGGCATCACCCCGCCCTGAAGGCAGTGGTAGAGGTCCTTGCCACCGTGCTCACCCAGGTAGGTGCACTCGTCACAGTCGTGGGTGTAAAGGGGGGTGGTCATTTTTCTCCAAAGATTGAGGGTGTTTATTGTGAATGAAGTGTGCTGTCAGGCTTCAGGCTTGTGCTGAATGTAGCTAGCGGACTTGATGAGGGCTTCCATGTGCTCCTTAGCGTGGTGATTGCAGAAGTAGAGGTCGCCCTTTGGGAGGACTGCCCGCACCTTCGCAGCGGCGCCACACCGATCACAACGGTCGGAGAGCGTGATTTCTGGCAAAGCTTCGGGGGTGAGGGTGGGTGCGGTGCTAACAGTCATGATGCTTGGTGCTCCTTCGAGATTATGTTAATAGTAACTTTACATTACAACAAGAGCTTTGTCAACTATATTCCGTACTTTCTTTCCCTATTCGTGATTTCAGTTTACGAAAGAGGTAAACCGCGGCGCACTCTGCAGAAACTCTTCCCAAAGCCTTCCGCGAGTTTCGTCATCGTCGTCCAAGTGCTCTCCGAAGAACTTCCAAGAATCAGCCACCACTAAGTCGGGAGTGATCTCCTTCAGCCACCAAGGGTAACCGCTGCCGTCGTGCCCGAGGCTCCAAGTCTTCGGGGTGAAATCAGCCGAGACAACAGCGTAAGCCCACCCGTAGTCCTTAGCGGGGTCAGTGGCCGACAGCACTGCCGTGGAGGGTGCCAGGTCGGACAGCTCTGTGACTACGAATTTCTTCTCTGAAGTGACTTCACCTTCCAAAAGTTCGAGGGAGGGGGCAGAAAGAAGCTCGGGGTAATCATGGCCCTCGTCAAGCCGCGAGCAAAGATACCACGTGCGCTGGTGTTGCCCCACCTTCTCCCACTTCGCCCAGAGGCCCACCGGGTATCTGTCGTGGGCGAACGCCACCTGCCCCGGGGTGAAGTCGTAAATGCGTTCCATGATAAAACTTCTTTCAGTCGTTGAAGACGGTGATGGTGAGGTCTTCAACCTCAGGTGCAACGCAGTGCCACGCGAGAATGTCACCCTCGCGGTCCCGCTCTACGGTGGTGACGTACACGTCGATGGTGCGGCCAGTCCACTGACTCCGCAGGCGGAAGTTACCGGGGGAGATGCCCCCAAGTTCACTCACCTCAGCGACAAGCGCCTTACGGTCGGGCAAGTAGGTGAAGCGGTCGGTGTAGATCGTGGACATTTTGCACCCTTCCTTAAGTGATAGCACTAACTATACACGGCAGAACAACTGTTGTCAACGGGTATCAGTAGCTTGCAGGTTTTCGATGATTTCACCCACCCCTCCGGGGCCGTTCCATGCAGCTTCGAGCTCGGCCCACAGTTTGCGGATTTCGGGGTCCTTAATGTCTTCAGCGACCACACCGTAAGTCAGGAGCTCTACGATGCCGCCCTCCCAATCAACTGCGTCCCAAAATTCTTCAGCAGTGTAGCTTGCCATCACTTACCTTCCGTTTGCGTATGCGATTACTTTCACATTCTACACGAAGTGATGGCTGTTTGTCAACGGCGGCAGCTAGGCTCAGCCTTACGGCCCGCTGCCCAGTACTGTTCAAGACTGGAGTGGGGGAGGGCTCCCTTAATCGGTGATGTGGCCCCACTTGATGAGGTCCTTCAACATGTGCTTAGTGACACCGCTGTAAGCGGCTGCCTCACTGTGAGAAAAGGTACTTCACGGCAGGGGCTCCAGCCAGCCGATGGAGACCAGAACATCGTGCAGCCCAACGATGCCCCAGCCGATGCTGCGCACCACGAACTCGACGACCGGGAGGCCCACGAAGTAGACGAAGAGGAAGAGGATGACCAGCGCCATCGCCTGACGGAGAGCGTAGTTGGGGGTGATGTTTCCGTGCGTTGTGTTCATGAGTGATACTCTATCACACGAGTAACACTAGTGGCGTTATCTATACGCGGCGTGTCTCAACTTTTCTTGAAAATTCTTTAGCCGCCCATCAGGGCGGCTAAAGTGCGAGATCCTAGTGGAAAAAGAACTTCAGGCAGTTCCCCCTGGGAAGTACTCGCTGAACTTCTCAAAGATGCGAGAGCGTGACCAATCATCGTGGGAAGCGCCGTGAACGATGATGGTGGTGAACTCCTCCGTGAACACCAAGTGGGCAGGCCAAAAAGCTGCGATAACGCGCTTCACGGCCTCCCGGGTGGGGGGTGCTTCTCCCTGTGCCCAGAAGTGGTACGAGATGATAGTGAGCTTATCAAAATCCTTCTTGAAGGCGACAGCCTGATAGTCGTCAGAGGTCCAGTGGCAGTGACACTCACACTGTTGGGTCTTGCAGAGGTCGTGAATGTCGCCTTGACAGAAAGCAGTGAAGAAAGCCATTGTGGTACCTTTCAGTGTGCGTAGAGCCAGGAGCCGTGGGGGTCAGCCTGCGCCACTACAGCTTCAACGTTGTCGGTGAGGTTATAGCGGACGCCCTTTGCGGGCTTTGCCCACCCGGCAGGCTTGTAGACGTTGTTGTCAGCATCCAGGAAGCAAAAGACACTTCTCTGTGCCTTCGTAGAGTCTTCATACTTAGTGTGCTGACGCACCACCTTAGTGTACTTCTTCCCCATCGTAGTGGTGAAAGTGTAGTCGGGGAACTTCTCGTTGAGGCCTGCTACGAAAGCATCAACATATGCGAAGTGCTTCAGCTTGTGCCGCTCTACCCTTTCGGTGGTATGTAGTTACTACTGTAACCTATTTACCCTCTTCTGTCAACCCAGAGCTTTTGCTATCTGATTATTTTTCAGAAAAACTAGAAAAGCCGCTGAAGAGAAGAAAGAATCTCCAAATTAGCGGCTTTGTAGTGCGGGTAAAGTTCAACGGGGGACGGTTTCTAAGGACAGAGACAGGGGACTTAACAAGTATTTCACGAAAAATAGTTCGAGGAACCGCCGCGGTAAAAGTTTTTTACTTTCTGGCTACTCAACTCTTCTAGAAGAAGAACTCAGTTTTTGAGAAAAGATTTCTTAACCAATTTTCTTAAAACTATGGATGCTGTAGGTAACCTCGTTATCTTTAGTGGCGGGGTCAGCATCTAAATTAATAGAGTTGGGGTAGTCTTGGGTGGCGGGCCAATCCACGGTAGTCGTCGTGCCTTCAACCGCTTCATTTCCCACCCGGAGCATCTCAGCTATTGTGAGTAAGTCAAAGCCGCCTTTGCCGGTAACATCCTCTCCGTTGGCAGCTATGGCCTTCGTAAGTTTGCCGTTACGAACTTCAGCGGTGATGAGCCCTCGCGAAGGACAGTTACATTTAACATCGTAAGTGTAGTTATAGTTTTTTAAAGAGAATGTGCGGCCCTGGTAGGTGGGGTCAGGCATGGAGACTGAACTAGGTGAGGGTGAGGAAGAGGGTGTAGAGGAGACTGAGGTCGTGGGGCGGGGTGTTTCTTCTTGAGCGCCCCCACAAGCTGTCATTATAAGCGCCGCTATAGCACCACTACTTGCTATAAGGATTTTTCTCATGCTTCCACCTCTAGGTTTTAAGGGTGAGAAAAATATCGTTTCCTTGTGTTTCTCTCGCCACTAAGGGACGGGTAATTCCGTCCCTTGTGTTAGCGTGCTCTTTCACCGAATGCCGGAGGTACTCCCCCTGCCGAGGTAGCGAACGATGTAGTCCTCTCGCGGGTCACCATTTGTGAGGTGTTTAAATTCTTCGGGGAGGGGTTCGTTGTTGAGCTTTATTTTAATGTTCTTCCATAATTTTGTCATGGCTTCCATTCCTTATCTTCTCCTATGGACTTTTGGCGGCTACAAAGATGAGGGTTCAAGATCATCTACTTCCTCTTCTCACTAGAAAAGAGACCGAGGAGCGGCCCCTCTCTATCGGCTATCTAAAGACAACCAAAACCATCTTATCAAAGATAACACGGTTAAGCAGTGTGAAGTTTGTTACACTGCAAGGGGGTCACCAAGTAGTCCACTCTCTCACAGTGCGCTCCCGCAAGTGGTACGCCACCTTCTTCAAAGTTGCACCCGGGTCCGCTTGATGTGTTTCAAGAAAGAGATCGGCCTCGTTTTCTGAGGGTTGCCCAGCGAGTCTTGTCACAGTTTTAGCAGCTTGATAGTTTCCGTCTTCATCTTCTCGGGCTGGGTGCACTTCTACCACCGCGTACTCTGTAGCGAGCACAGGCCCGTAATCTTTACGAGCCTTTTCGACAGTATCCTGTAAAGTCTTTTTCAAGAGTGCGGCTTTTTCTTCTCGGGTGATTTCAGCAAGTTTCACAAGTTCCTCTTTCAGTAAGTTTTGTCCATCTTACCGATTCTTTTCAGTAGAAAGTACACTCTCTATCGCAGTTCTATAGCTGTCAGCTATAGCCGTGTAGTAGCTTGGGTTATAGCTGATAAATTTCTTAAAATAAAAACTTATACTTAGAAACCGCGGAAGCTGTAATGTGCAACGGCCTCCACGGTTTCTTAAGGGATTCTTGAAAAGAGGGATCACTGAGGGGTGAAAGAGGTGATGGTGTAAGTTTGTTCATCATCGAAGGCTTGAGGGTTGTCAAAAGAAATAGAAGTCGGGTAAACACTACCTTCGGGCCACACTACTTTAGCGTTCGGATTCTTATCCGCCCACTCTAAAAGCTTGTTCAATGTGCGAACGCTATTAATTTTCGCGGGACGCTTACCCTTCACCTTATCAACGGTGAACGCCTCAACCACTTTCCCTTTCTCAACTCTTACTTCAGCTTTATAGTGGCCCCACGCTCCCACATAATCATAAGTCATCATGTAGTTTTCTACATTAACTTTAGGGTAGATTTTGTCGGTAGGGGGATTAGGTGAGGGGGGTAGCGGCTTAGGAGTTTCAGGTGTAGGTGTTTGAGAGCTAGTGGCTGGAGGTAGGGGTGCTGGTGAGGGCTCACCTGAAACAGTTCTGCTGCAGCCGGCAAGTAAGCATGCTGCTGTAAGCAAGGTGGCAACACTTACTATTATTTTATGCATGACGAGTCCCTCCCTGGGATTCTTTTTCTTTAAGCCATAAATCTATCGCGTAGCGAACATCTTTAAAAGCCATTTCGGGGATTACATCTCCCACTTGTAGATACATGTAATCAGTGTTCTCGGCAGAGAGCACTGGTGTGCCGCTTGCTTCACCTTTAAAAATCACTGAAAGAGAAGGGTGGCCCCCGTAAGTGCTTGGCGAGTTGCCCATGTAGACAGGATTATTGAAGGTAAGGCCAGTTTCTTCAAAGACTTCTCTCGTGAGGCAAGTTTCAAGACTTTCATTTTCAGTAAGGAAGCCACCTGGTAAGTCCCACGCGCCCTTCTGGGGGTGAACTGCCCGCTGCAGCAGGAGGAGGGCACCATCAGGATTCTCGATGAGGGCGATGGTGCCCACCCACGGGCTGTCGAAGGCTTCTACTCCGCAGGTAGAGCAGGAGAAAGAAGGGTTGTCTTCACCGCCCGGCTTCACTGTGATTTCGCTTTCACAACGCGGACAGTACTTCCACTGGTCAAAGTAAGTGCTCATGCCAGTAATTATACCCTCTTTTTCTGAAAAGTTTACTCTTTCAATAGTCTTCCCAAATTACCCTTCAAGGCTTTAGCGTAGCTAGAACTTTTTCCAGTGGGTGAAGTAACAGTGTCTCTCCACTCAGTCCACACCCAAAGCTTTTCTCCCCCGAAGTTTTCGCTCCGTTGATTATTCAAGGCTTCGTGGTGGTGATTATTTTCAACTGCTAGAAGTTTCTCCTCGAGGCGCCGCCACGCTACCTGCCGATTCAAATACTGGGTGCGCTCGCCGTCAGCTACTACTTGAAAGCCAGTGGGAAGGTGAGTTAACCGTACACATGATGAAACTTTGTTCTTGTTCTGGCCGCCCGGCCCGCTCGTGCGGATAAAATCTTCTTTCACGTCTTTCGCAGGGATAGTGTAAGAAGAACGTTTTTCTACAGGTTTGTCAAGCCACACTACAGTAACGTCACTGGAGTGGCGCCGGCCCTTTTTCTCGGTGGGGGGCACTCTCTGAACTTTGTGAACGCCGGCGAAAATTTTGTAAGAGGGGTCAAAGACGGTCAAGCACGATGACACGGCCGGCAGTGCGGGGTGTTACACCTGAAGCTTTACTGATGGCTTCTGCTAGATCTTGAGCGAAAAGTTCGCTATCTTTTCCGCCTTGGGAGGCGTGGATTTCCATGGTACCCATGGGGACCCTCCTTAGGGTGTAGTTGTCTTACAAGAATATCTTATCAACTAAGTACTCTGCCCGTGTCCCTTGGGGGCACGAGCATCAGGTACTTTAAAAAATGAGTGGTGCGGAAGAACGTCACGCCTCTTCAGTAGTGAGTTCTGCGTCCTCGAATTGGAGGGAGATGAACGAAATAACATCTGCCACATGCTTTACGCTTTCGACAAGAGGAAGCTGGGGGTTCGCTAATCTTCCGAAGCTAGTGTTCACTAACACTTGTCCATCGTTGCTAGCGTAGATGCTAGTCTCAAACACAATCTCATCGTAAAGGCTCCCCGGGTTCACTGGAGTTAGGCTTTCCTCGTTAGCTTCCTCCAGCCGTTTAATTTCGATGGTGATGCGGTCGCTGGCTGTTTGCAAGAGCTTTGCTACAATGTTTTTCATGGTGGCGTCATCATATTGCTCGAAGTGAGCTTTTGTGATTTCTGCTCGCACCTCTTGGTCTGCATCTTCAAGGATGGTGACTAGTTTTGTTACTTGAAGAGTTTCGTTTTGTTCAGTCATGTGGTTTAAAGTCCTTAGAGCATGGTGGGGTATTACTCTAATGTTTTATCAAGACTACTGTGGGACTTCACCGCGCCACTAACTTTTCACACGAAGACTACCGTTTTAGCCAAGAGCACTGTGATCGCAGACGCTACCATGAGAATAACGCTTTCCCAGTTTTGTGCCTGTTGAAGCATTCTACTGAGGAATAGTTTTGGAATGTTTACGCTTCCGTCGTCCTCTACGTTGATGAGCATACGCCATTCACTTACGCCGGGGGTTAGGTCTTCTACTTGGGTGCTCATGAGCGCCTCCTCTACTTGCTGTCGTGCCAGCGAAAGTGTTGTGTGAAGCGCCTCTTGTCCTCCATCAGCAAAAGCGCCGAAGAAAGTGGGGTCAGTGAACACTGCCACCTCGCCCCCGGTCACCGCGTCAAGGGTGACAGTGGGGGCAAACTCGTTTGCTTCCGTAACATTTCGCATGGTTATATTCTATCTTAGTAACCGTGAAACCGCAACGAGTAACTGTGGCATCTAACGGCGGTTTAATCTAAAACGCTGGTTTTCTCAGAAAAAGACCACGGGAAAAACCGTAATTAACTGACAGTTGAATTAACGCGGAAGAGTAACTACTAACTAGCAGTGGTGACAATTCTGTAAACTCTGTGAGAAAGCACACCCCACTGCCGGCATTCTATCAGCACTTGCGGGTCCTCCAGTGAAGCTCTCAGGCCTATTAACTTTAATATTGCTTACTGTAGTGTAGCTAGATGCTATCGAAAGCTCTTAAGTGCCCTCCCCATCACCCGAGAATTTTTGGTGAGCCGGTAGTACTCTCAACGGCTAGGGGTGGAGAAAAACGCCAACAATTACTTAACTGAAAGAATTACTGAATTACGGAAAACTTAGTAGAGACTTTACAGGTTGTTCACTTCTGTTAACTTCCTATTCATCTCTATACTTAAAGCCATCCCTTCCTCTTACATGCTTTTCGCTAGGCTCTAATCGCTGAAATACTCTAGTAAAGAACGGCGTAGTAAGATTATTCTAATAATGCGTTAAAGCTAAAGTTAAGGCATCCATCGTTTTATACAAATTTATAATTCGGGGAAGTATAAATAAGTATAAAGAAGTATAAGGAAGTATAAAATATAAATTCTAAGAATTCTAGTTTTAAGAATTCTTAGAACGGAGTGTCAAGTGTTGATACAAAACTGTCACAAGTTGTCACAGGGCCGCGCTTTAACTACATTTTCTGCTAAAACGAAGCTCTCCTAAGGTTTTTAAAAGCTGCTGAAGAATTGAATTCTTAGCTCCCGGATTTAAACTTTCTGTAACTTACATGTATCTTTCTAGCAAAAGTGAAGCTGTGGGAATCTAGAGTTAGTGGCACAGAGGTGCGCTATTTCGAGAATATATCTCCAACGGAAACTATTAATAAAATGCTTGATCTTCGCGTGATCTAAACGGTTAAGAGTCATCTAAGTATTTTAAGCTATAAGCTAGAAGTATTCTAGCTTTTGCAGAAAAATCTTCATGTCACTCTACATCCATAAGTAAAACCGTAAGAATACTAGAAGTCTTCAAGTAGAAAGGCGGAGAACAGCCGATTTTAACAGTAAAAACAAAGATAGCGTGTTACAAACACGCTATCTAAGCTTAATCATGTGGTTTTATTATAGTTATTTATACTTTTAAGAGAAATGTAGAGAACTTTCGCAATATTTAACTCACGAGAGGCTCTCACTTCCTCCAGTACTACCATAGCCACCAGCACCCCTTAGTGTGCTATCAAGACTGTCAGTTACCTCCCACTCGATGACTTCAACTTTTTGAAGCACTAACTGTGCGATGCGGTCGCCGCGGTTCACCTTGACAGGACTGCTGCCACAATTGTAGAGAATGACTCCCACTTCACCCCTATAGCCTGCGTCAATAGTTCCGGGAGCGTTCGCCACCCGAAGAGTAGTTTTAGCACTCAAGCCGCTTCGGGGATGAACTAACCCTACATAACCTTCAGGGATAGCGATTTTAATCCCTGTAGGCATTATATAAGTAGCTCCCGGCCAAATCGAAGTGCTTTCTCTCGCTAAAAGGTCCATGCCGGCGTCACCAGCGTGGCCGTACATTGGGAGGGACAAATCTTCATCAAGTCTTACGATGGCTACTTTCATGGGGTTACTCCTAAAGTCTAAAAAGTCAGTATGAGAATGCTACCAAGCTAACATAAAAAAGGGAGGCTACCGTTAGGTAGCCTCCCTTCAGAGGGCTATAAACAACGAGTTCCAGTAGCGTCCACGAAGAACAGGTTGTCACTCATGGTAGAACCGTTACAGTGAAGACCCCGCACCATGGTGCCGCGCCCGTTATCGCCACTGTAGGCGCAGTGGTGATGCCCGTGGAAGAGGTAGTTAGGGTTAAGAGTTTCGACAACCTCAGTCAGCCGCTGCCGCATCCGGTTCGCGTCAACAAGAGCGTCCGCAGGCCAGTTTGACGGGCCAGAGAGCTTGTAGTCCAGGAAGGGTACACCCATGATGGCCTCGTGAGTTACCATCACGTCAACGGCGCCCTCTCGCACAGCGTAAGTAGCGTCCTGCTCTGTGATGACCTCGAGGGGGAACCAGTCAACACCAGCTTCACGCCAGTCTCTGTCAACACTTACAGCACCCCCCAAGCCCATCCAAGTGGTGCTGTCCCACGTCCAGCGGAAGCCGCGAGGAATGTGCTTAATGTGAGAGGTGACAGTGCGAAGGCCGTCAGCATCTATCGGCAGCTCACGCAGCGCAAAATGGTCCTCGTGGTTTCCATCAACAAACCATAAAGTCATGTTGTAAGCTGCAAGCCTCTGCGTGAGAGCGTCAAGGAAGCGAACACCGTGAGAAAACTGAGGCCAGTAGCCGAAGTCACCCACAGAGATGATGAGCTCAGCTCCCACCTCGTGCGCCACCTCCACAGCGTTAACCGCCCAAAGCGTATCACTGTGCCAATCGCCCGCGAGAGCGATCACCTCAGGTGCAACCTTAGTAAAATCCTTCATCATGTAAATGATAATATCTCACTTCGGGAGAAAAGTCAAACAAATAAGTACATTCTTCTCAAAAAAAATTGAGGCAGTTCACTTCTTAGAAGTTTTATCCACTATTTCGATGCGGAAGCCGCTCCCGGTGGTGAGTTCCAGGTTACCTTTAACGTTCATCCCCCACCCCGAGAGCTTTACCTCGATTTTCTCAAAGTAGACTGCCCCAGTGTCATCCCGAAGCTTCATCAAGAAAACTCTTTCACCCCTACGAGCGCAGGCTTTGAAAGCTGCAAGCTTCTCCTCCACCGTGCCCCCGAAGCCCTCGGAAAGATCTTCGTCAGTGACATAAAGGTAAAATTTCTGATTGAACATCTCACATGCCTCCTACAGCTGCCCAGCGATTCATTCCCAAGTAGGTAGCAACAACAACAGCCGCAAGTGAAAGAAGCCAGAAGAGGAGTGTTCTTTTCCAAAGCCACAAACTTGCGAAAAGAAGTGGGGGAAGCCCCGCTGAAAGCCAAAATACACCGTCGCGGCGATTCGCTATAGAGGAAGCATCTTGCGTGAAGCTTGCCCAAAGGGAAAGCGCGCCAAGAAGCAAGCCGGGGATAAGCCACACCACCATGGTGGCGACGCCTAGCTTGTGGATGAAAGAATTTGCTTTTTTCTCAACTAACGAGGGTTTACTGCTTGAAGTTTTTTCAAGCGTTTCATGGATAGCAGTCATTATCATTCCTTAACTGTGGCGGCTCCCGCCACCGGGTCATTCTTATGCAAATTCCAATAAGTTTCAAGAGTGTCAGTCTTCAAGGCTTCGCTCAATTTTTTACCCCGGACTTCGTCAGCAAGGTCCACAGAGCCAAGCTTCGGATCGTTAGCGTAACCTGTGATGGGGTACACCATGCTTCTCACGTCAGCGCTACTTGAAATATCCATGTTCAACGCCAACCCCTTCATTTCATCAGACTTCCAATCGTTGTCCACAGTCACCTGCTTTGAAAGTCCTGAAAGAGTGTTAGAGAATTTACTAGGGTCAAGTAGTGTTCCCTTGCTAGCAATCTTGTCAAAGATTGCTTTTAGAACTCGTTGTTGGTTTTGTGCGCGGTCTAGGTCGCCGTTAGGGAGGCCCTTCCGCCATCTTACATAACGGAGTGCGTCCTCTTTATTGAGAGTGATTTTGCCCTTTTTCCAACAGTAATTCTTTTGGCCGGAGTCACAGCCCTCGTGGGGGTTGTTAATGGTGACTCCCCCGAGAGTTTCAATAAGGTTCATGAAGCCCTGGAAGTCCACTAAAGCTACGTGGTCGACGGGAATTCCCACGAGATTTTCCACAGTAGTGACGGTAAGGGGTGCACCACCCCAACTATAGGCGGCGTTAATTTTTTGCAGGCCCTGGCCGGGTACATCCACCTTTAGATCACGGGGAATGCTAATGATGTAGACTGCTTTCCGGTTGGAGGGGATGTGGACTAGCATGAGGGAGTCACTTCTGCCGGGGTCATCCGTACCGCGAGTGTCGCTTCCCATGAGGACGAAGTTGAGGGATTGGCCTGCTCTACTATCTTTAGGCTTCACTGCTTCGGTCGGCTTCAGGTTATCGCGTTTAATATCCTGGAGTGAGTCATTAATTTGTTTGTTGTAGTAACTATAAACTCCGAATCCTGCGCCTCCGATGACAAGGAGGGCGGCCGTGAAGGTGATGAGAAAGTGTTTTAGGAAGGTTTTCATGGCTTGAACGTCCATTCAATGTTGAGCTCTTTCGCTTTAGAGAGAGCTTCTTGGAGGGCGGCAGTGTGGATTAGCGCGTGGTCTCCCATGGCGCTACTTTTAAGTTCTTTCTGACAGACGCCACAAGAGTACAAGTCAGAGCGGAACACTTTTTGGAAGGTGACCGACGGGGTGTCTTTCCCCATGAGATTTTCAACTCCTAATAAACTTAACTTATCAGCATTCTAACAAAAAATACAAGCTATCACCAATTGTATCAACCTTCAGAAGCTAACGCAAACTAGCCAGAAGAGAATAGAAAGAGAAGGCTTGTAAGGGACGCTTAAAACAGCATTCAGAAACGTCAGCTATAGCCGTGTAGTAGCTTCGGCTATAGCTGACAAAAGTTTCTATTTCTAAACAAGTTTTAGGTTTTCGCAGAAGCTGCAACACGTAACAGTGGTCACGAAAAACTTAGGGTAACGCTGTTAGAGTACTTTTAAAGGCTGGGCTTTTGAGGTGTTCAATCGGCTTGCCTTCCGGCGAAGATCTTTTTAATAGTTTCTTCCATGTAGGCGAAGCACTCTTCAAGACTAGTGTCAGTCACTGTGAAGGGGAAGTCAGCTTCATCAAGTGTAAGCACTTCGAGCCACCCGTTAGAGGGGTGCCACACGAAAGTTTGGAAGCGGTTTCGAAGGCGCCCCTCGAAGGCTTCCAACTCTAGCTTTACTAGCGGGTAGGGTCCTCTAGCAGTTATGATGCGACAGCCGCGAATGACACCGTTAGTGGTAGTAGACAAGCCTTCGTTAACGCTTGCATCACGATTAAAAACAATAGCCATAAGGCAGCACCTTTCACATATACACTAGCGAGCAGCCGAAAGTTAATATCATCCGTCTTATGACACTTTCCAAATTTTTCGCAAGCGAGCTTCGATCTTACGGCGGTGAACCAAAGCGCCCTTCCTGTCAATCGACTCCCAATAAAAATCGCTAGGGCTCATGGCCTTCTCATACTGCTCAAGCACGCTACAGTGGCGGCGGAATTGAAGTAAATCAGCAAGTGCGTCCACCACGGTGAGCCAGTCATGAAGCCAGTTCTGCTCCCACACAAACCCAAGTACTATCCCCTGCTGCTCACAAAGAGTATACTTCTCTAAATGGTATTGTCTACTACCCTTACTGCAGCGTTTCTGCAACTGCTCTTCACTATGCCAAAAGTCACCGTTGAACTCAATAGCCACCTCTCGGGCAGGCACATACACATCTATTTCGTAAGGGCCGATCACTTGTTGACTATTGCGGAAAGTTTCGTAGCCTAGAAGCTCTATGAAGTCCGCCACCTCTTTTTCAAGAAAACTAACGTAAGGGTTTTCTTTAGCGCGCCAGGGCCCACTGAATTCGTAAGTGGCTTTATGGTGTGCTACAGCCTCCCATCGGCGGAGGAAATGAGCGTCTTTATTACAGCTGGGCCACACCTTACATCTTTCTACCTCTCCGTCACTATTAATGTGATAGTGCTTGAAGAAGGTCTCGGCGACTACTTGCGCGGCTGAAGCAAGGAAGAAGTAATGTTGGTGAGCGCACATTCCTGGGGAAGAGCAGAAAAGCACTCTACCAGCTTCCACATAGTAAAGCTGGGCAGGTAAAGGCGGTGTCTTCATGAAGATATTTTACCGAGTGGAGAGAAAACCTCTAAAGGGCGGCGTTACATGGTGTATCGCTTTAGTCTTCTTTTTGTGCATCGTTCAAAAGCTTTAGGAAGTCGTCAAGGTAATCAATAGGTCTCATATCAAGCGTAGCAGCACCATGAACAATCAGCCCCTGTACCCACTTCAAAAGAGTAAGGGTGAAAGTAAAAGGGTCTTCCACGTTGTTGAAAGTTTCGTGCATGATGCGCTCGAACTCTTCATTGGTCACCATGCCCTGCTGCTGAGCAGCGAAAAACCAAGTGATGCGCTCGATCTCTTCATCGTAGCTAGTGATGTTCGCCATAAGCACCCCCCTATAGCATCACTTCAAGACAAGCACAGTGTCAGTGGGGCCGGAAAGTTCCGTGAGGCCGCTGTCGGTCACCACATGCGAGGCTTGGGCCTTGTACTTCAGGAAAGTGTCTTCAGTAACCCAAAGCGTAGCGGGGTGGGGGAATTCTGTAACACTCTTCTCGCTTTGCGCCAGCCACGCCATCCAGTAAGCATGTGCAAGCTGGGCAGAAGTCTTACCAGTAGACATGTTGAGGGAGGCGTTGATGAGGTAGAGAGGCCTGTGGTGGCCAAGCATGAACTCTACAAGTTCGGCATCAGCGTTTTCCGCCTCCCGGGGCGCTTGTGTACCCTGTACTTGAGCGCTCTTCAACAGCTTCGGAAACTCTTCGTAGCTCATGGGCTCGAAAGCGAAAGCCACCATGCTCCCGCCAGCGACCTCTTTAAAGGGAAGGTTAAGTTCCCGCACCTTCTGTACGTTTTTATCTTTAATACGCCGTACAGTCTTAGTGAAAAGGCCCGAAAGCCACTCACTCCAGGCCTGGTTTTCTGAAAGGTCAAAAGCTAGAAGACTTGCTCGCGCAGTGGTGGTGACGATGCGCTCATGACTGTCAGAGAGCGTCACCAGCAGGGGTTGAACTAGGTCACTCATGTTTTTTTTACTTTCCTGTAGATAAATTTGTTGCGGTTATTGTACCGAAGCACTTTCTATTTTAAAATGAGAAAGTGAAACGAGTGAAAGTTATCAACCCTTTGTCTTGATGACTTCACCGTTCTTCACGCAGATGTAAGTGTAGGGCATTTTGCCGTACTTGGCCTTCCAGGCTGCACCCCCAGCCGCCGTACACTTGCGAGTCCACTCGCCCTCGCTTGAGAGAAAGTCTGCCTCGGGATCAGCAGGCAGTTGAGCACCAATTTCGTAAAGCTTGATGATGCGGCCAGTAGAAGAAGCACAAAAAGTGAACTTATGAGTTTCTTCACGTTCGTACCAGGAGCGGTTATCGGGAAGGGGGAAAGCCTTCTCCACAATGCTGCCCCCTTCAGCCTGGCAAGCAGAAATCTCTTCATCACTCACGCCGCAGGCAGTGAGACCGCCAGCAGCAACAGCGGCAACCAGAAACATAGAAATCTTTTTCATCATAGATATGATGATACCACTAATTGTCAAACCTGTCAACTATTTCGGGAGTTTTTGCTCTTGATAGAAGGAGGCAGTAACCTCTCCGGCTGCCACGCAGATGAAGCTTTGAGAGAGATTAGTAACCACCACTACCTCTTCACCCTTATCATTCTTTTTCTTTTGCTCACTCTTCATTTCTCGAGCGTACACTTTTCCCTTGTCTTTTTCGCAAGTAGCTGCAAGCGCTTTAGGAATGGCGGTTTTATCATCATCAAAGACTTTAGTGATCTTCCCGTTCACTTCACAGAAGGTGAAAGCGCGAGTTGGCTCTTTAGCATGCATCTTGAAGGGTCGGGTGATGATGAGGCCGTTAGTTTCTTTACAGGCGTTAGTTTCGGCAGCAGAAACAGCACACCCCGTCAAAGGTGCAGCAAGTAGTAACGCTACACTGGTAAGTATTAGTTTTTTAATAGGGAGTGACCCTTTTAAGGCGGCGTTCTTCATAACAACAGATATCAGCAAACCTATTTCAAGCCGTGAAGTTACCGCTCTGTAAAAACTGTTTAGTTTTTTAGCAGAATGAGCTTTTCGCTATGGGTGAGCATTTTCTCGTAGTAATTGAAGGGCGCTATCTTCAATTCATGAAAATGTAAGACTACAAAAAGGGGGAACCAACCTTTACTGTAGCTAGTGATGAGCTCTTCAAGCGCCCATCCGTAGCTACTCCTCCAATTCACACCGGCGTTTGAGATAACCTGTCGTTCAAGAGCTGTAGCGAACACCTCTTCTCGCACTAGCTTCAACTTGTCCTCTAGCGAGAGCGCATCAAATTTTGTTTTACTCACTGCCACGGCGCTTCCGTCTTTAAGAATAGCTTCAAAAAGAGGGGCGTCACCGTAGGCTATCGCCCGGTGAATACTGTCATGCTCGTAAACTCTTTTCACATGTTTGTTGAAGAACTCTTCAGCACTAGCGTCAAGTTTCGCTCGCTTCTGCCCGTAACGCTCCTCCCAGATGGGGTAGAGAATCCTGTAAAGTTCGGGAATGAATTTAGCGTTTTTCTGAAGAAGAAAATCAACGGTCGTCATGTGTTTCTTCCACTCACGAAGCTTCCAGAAAGCGTGACTCACTTTAAGGGTGAAGAGCTCATCAACGCTAGCTACTTCACCCCAAGCCCACTCCTCTAAGCGGGGGTGATAGAAAGTTTCAGCTCCCGGAATGACTTCATCACTGAAATAGTCGACATCCTTTGCTACCACTTCAGGAAAGTATTCTTGAAGAGCTTTTGAGCCTATGAGCGTTCTCACGCGCCGCTGACCTTCTTCTTAAAGACGGTTACTGTTACCTCTACCGGCTCCACCTCTTGCATGGTGTGTTCAGTGTCATCGTAGTACATTCCGTCCCAAGAGACCCACTCCACTGGGAACTCCACCCACTCGGGAGCTTCACCAGCTTTCTGAAACTTCAAGATTAACCTCTGTGAGGTGGGGCCGCCCTCACCAGGGGGGAGCTCTTCGTGAGTCACCACATAGTCATCCAGTGTGAAGTTCTCACCTTCACGGGAGCCGTAAGTAAATTCTTGGTACTTTTCAAGGAATTCACTAAGCCCTCCCCTATACGTAGCATCAACGTAAGTTTTAATATGAGTGATAATGCTCATCAGTGACCTCATTCTTTTCTTTATAACGGTTTCTTTGAACCATTTTACGAAATTTTATTTTAGCTTTCGAGCTCTAAGAGGTAGCGAATAACCATTTGGTTAGCGTTTGGGACGATGGTTTCTGGATTTCTGAGGTTCCAAAAACCTCTTTCTACATCAATGCTGTGATAGGGAGTACCCTTCCTGTCTTTCACTTTACCATCAAGAATGTTGTCCCAGCTAGTGCTATGGGGTTCGCTTTTCCCGGGGTAGTAGCAGTTACCTAACGCTACTACGGTAGCGAAAAGATAATGGGTGTTGCCCCGGGTGCCACCCCAAACGCCACTATCACTGTAACCTAAAGCTTTAGTGCTACAGGTGCTAGAGTAAATGCCCTGGCCGAACATCGCTCCGGTAGTGTAGAGCTTTTTTAGTTCTCTTGGAGACTTTAGTCCTTTACTAGCGATGCTCAAAAGATTCATGGCTCGAGTGCCGTGCCAAGTGCTTACAACATTCCCAATCTCATCAGCCTTAGCTTGAAACATTTCAGCAGCAGTAGCATCCACAAAGGTGTAGACATTCTTCAAGCGGCTATTGTAGAGGCTGTAGTCGTGGCCTTTACTGCGGCTGTCCTTGAAATTCTTTTCGATGGTTTGAATAAGCTTTTCATCGTCTACAGGAGTGATTTTATAGCGGAAGAGGTCGTCATAAGACTCCGTGGAAGTTTTTGGTGCTGATTGAGTTTTAGCGAAGTCAAGTGATTGTTCTAGCTGGTCTAGGAAGGCGCTTTGAGCGTCAAGGTCATCTTTTGTTGCTAGAAAGGTGTCCACCCAAGTGCGGCCCCGCCCCACATTCTGGGGCACGAGCGTCATGTAGTCTCCCAGCACTTTAGCACGATCACGCGGTTTCCGTTCAAGCTGCGTTAAAATCCCGCGAGCTTCGTCTATAGCGTTTTTAGTGAGGAGGCCAAGCGGCGTGCGGATCTGCCCTTCCTCTACTTGAAGTTTACCACCACTTGCTTGCAGAATTTCGTGAGCGTTCACTCGCACAAGACGATTGACGAGTGCTGCTAGCCGAGGGTCACTGTTATTAGCAAGGAGTGTCGCGTTTGCTGCCTGCTGCAAGTTTTCGGTGCGGCCAGCGGTGGGGTTAGTCACAACGCTCGCCTCTTTGTAGCCTTTTGCTTTCTTTTGGCGGATTATTCTTTGGAAGCCTCTATCGCCTATACTACCTTGATTGAGACTTTTTCCCGCCTCCCCTACTCTTCCATACCGCACCTCTACCTGCTCACCGCTTTTAGTGACTTCGTAAAACTTGTTCTTGTTGGTTTTCGGGTCGTTCCAAATGAGCATCACTTGCTCGTTTTCTCCATTACTCATGGTACCTCCTACTTCTATATTTTACCGAAATTCACGCGCTACTAACAATAATAGCACACATGAGTACACACACTAATATCAGCAAAATACTTCTTTAGCCCGTCATAAAGTAACGGGCTAAAGTCCCGCGCACCCTTCGGCCCGAAGACCTTTCCTATCACAGCAAACTCTTCCTGAAGATATTCGGTGATGAAAGAACCTCTGTTCGAGTAGCACTTATAGGGCCTTTAGGGGGAGTTAGGCCACTTGCAGTTGGGGAGGGTCCAGACGAAAGGCAGGTCTTCGCACGAAGTGTTTAATTCCTTGGGGTTCATATCACAGTCTTCCGTTAAAGAAAAGTGTTTTGTTTCTATTATACACCCTGCATCAATTGTGGTCAAACAACGGCAAACGCGGACAAATAGCCGAAAGTTTTTCATACTTTCTACACCCTGCCTTTAGGCTACTTCCTAAAGCTCTCGCAGAAAAGCCGCCCGACGAAAGGCGGCCATTCCACAATCCCTAAGAACAGATTCCTACAAAGTTATATTACCAACTATTTTATAGAAACTGTCATTTTTAAAGGATTATCTTCAACATTTTTTTCACTCTTTCTCCTTGGGAGTGCCCTTGGCCGGAGCAGCCTGAGCCTGCGGGAGCACAGGCGCTTCCACCGCATTATCCTGCTGCCCCAACTTGTTCAAGATAGAGTGAAGGTCAATGCCCAACTCCTTAGCAACAGCGCTAGTCTGCCCCAAGATGTCAGCAGTCATCCCCGTCAACTTAGAGGCACCATCAGTGCTTACAATCGTCATGCCCTCGATGCTAGCAAGCGGGCCAGCGATCTCAGCAGCGATCTTCGGGAGGACCTCGAGCGCCATTTGTGTAACGGCCGCATCGTTGTACTGCTTGAAGGCTTCCGCCTTCTTCAAGAGTGCTTCAGCTTCCGCCTCACCCTTAGCAGCGATGGCGCGAGCATCAGCTTCACCCTCGAGGCGAACAGCTTCGGCAGCCTTCGAGCGCTTATCCAGCTCGGCAGCAGCGGCAAGTGAAACTGCCTGCGCAGCAGCTTCAGCACGGGAAACTTCAGCTTCAGCAGCCAACTTAGCAGCCGCAGTCTTTGCCTGAGCTTCAAACACGCTTGCAGCCTTAGCGGCTTCCGCCTCCTGCTCACGAGTGTAACGGGCGGCTTCCGCCTCCTGCCGCTCACGGTACTTCTCAGCATCCGCAGGCTTGTTAACAGTTGTCTCAAGCTCGCGAGCAGTTAGCTCTGCCCGGCGGGCGGCAACAGCCTCGTTAGCAGCAAGCACATTCTGGTCCTGTGCGGCTTTAGCAAGCGGGCCGGCGGCAGCAGCATCAGCCTCAGCGCGGTCAGTTTCAGTCTTAATGCTTGCGCGCTTAATGGCCAAGTCCTTCTGGGCCGCAGCGATAGCCTGCTCAGCAAGGGCCTCTTTCTCGGCAGCTGCCTGCCGAGCTTCCGCTTCAGCGATCTTAGCAGCTTGCTCGGCGCGGGCAGCTTCAGGTCGTGAAAGGTTATGAATGTAGCCGTTAGCATCAGTCACTGACTGAATCTGTAGCGTGTCAATCACAAGACCCTGTTGTGCAAGCGAGGTTTCAGCCTCTTCCCGCACGAGTGCAGCAAGCTTAGCACGATCCCGGATGATTTCCTCCACCGAAAGACCACCGATGATGGCACGGAGGCTACCCGAAAGAGTTTCAGTAGCAAAGTTTTCAACAGCGTCCTGCTGATGGAGGAAGCGCTGTGCAGCAGCCCGCACGGCGGCAGTGGTGCCACCGACTTTAACTAGCGCCACACCTTCAATGTTAAGGAGCACATTGTTGGAAGAAAGCACATCACGAATAACAAGGTTAATGCGGCGGGAAGCGAGAGAAATGCGATCAAGTTGCTGCACGAAGGGCAACACGAAAACTCCACCACTCATGACAACTTTAGCAGTACCTACGTCCACACGCATTTCACCGTGAGTGTCAGGCTCGACTTTACCTTTACTACCAGTGATGATGAAAGCTTCGTCAGATTTAGCAACTTTATAGCGACTCGCTACAAGCCCCACGAGGACTAGGATAGTGAGAAGCAGAAGTCCTACTGCTATCACTGTTCCGTTAATGAGATCCATAATAGAGGAACCCTTTCTTAGTTTTATAGATTACTTACTTTGTAGTTAATTTGTTTTTACGTTTTTAGGTGAGGGTGCTTCAGTAGCAAGCACTACATGACTAGTTACTGAGCTTTCCCTCTTCGAGGGGTGAAGTGGTCTTATCGAGGCTAGTGTCTCCCCCTTCTTGCACCTCGGAAAGAGCAGGGTGCGGCTCGACGCCGATTTTTTTCACCCGCACTGAAGAGTGGGAAAGTACGTGAGTGATGGTGACTTCGTCACCCTTCACTAAGTCATCTGTGGAGAGAGCAGCAACACTCTCGCTCATCCCGTTCCATGCGACAGCGATAGTACCATACTCTCCAGCTTTAGCAGCACTAATAACCACTGCTGAACGGCCCACCATGCTACTGTTATCCCATGCGCTGTCAGGTTGCGACTGTTTCTTCATATAGCGCATGGCAGCACCAGTAGAAACAAGCCCGATGAGGCCAGCGCTTACAGCACTTCCAGCAGTAACAGCAGGGCCTTGCCCAGTGGACTCACAGATGAAACCTGCGAAGCCGAAGAGCGCCACGAAGCTTGCCAAACCTGTCATGCTCAAAAGCCCGTTATCAAAAACATCAAAATCAATGAGGTCAAAGATGCCGTCAAAAAGGAAGCTAAAGAGTAATAGCGCTAAACCCACCACACCCATGATGAGAAAAATCATCTGTAATCAATCCGTTCAAAATAGGGAAATACTTACTGAGATTTTACCAAAAAGGCACGGAAATAGTGTAATTTTATTGGTTACTGTCAAAAACAGGTGTAGAGCGTCTTTACGCGGGAAGGCTCTCGTCCCCAACGGCTACATACTCCCAATGCCACGGCTCAGGTTTACTACCCGTTTTTTGTGCCCAAGAGGGGTGCACCCACCCAAAACTTGGAGCATACGCTTTCATCCACTCATGCTCGGCACTTCCAAAAACTTGTACACCCCCGCAAAGATCAACAGCTAAACCCCACCCGTGGTTACTAGTACCTGGTTTTGCCGCTAACGTTGGTTTCTGCTCCTTCAGTTTTACCTGCGCATCGTAACTGCGGTAAGAGTCAGTGATGCAGAGGGGAGTTTTGAACTCTCTTTCGAAAGCGCTACTCAAAGCATTAAAAGCTACTGCAGCGTGGGGGCGGAGAAAATGCGATGTAGTAGATAGTGCACAAAGCGCAGTCGCCGGGAGTTTCCCGTTCGAGTAACTTACTTCCTCATCAGTGGTGCAGGGAGTCTTTGAAAGGTTAACAAAATCAGCTTCCGTTAAAAGCGAAAACGCTTTCTCGCGGTCCGGGTTGTCAGCTGTTACTCCAAGCTTCTTCTTAATAAGTGCGTTGCGGTCTTCTCGTGCTTTAACGGCTGCTGCAACCTGCTCTTCAGCAGCCTTCTTCTCTGCAGCTATTTTTGCTTGCGAAAGTTTTTCCTGCAAGAGTATCTGGTCTTGGAGTGTAGTGAAAGCAGTGTCTACGACAGTGTCTTCAGGTGCTGCAAGCGTGCGAGAGGATACTGCTGGTACTGCTTCAAGGGGTGCTGCTAGTGCTGGGGTTGGGAGAAAAAGCATAGTTAAAGCGAGAGAGCTCACAGCGAGAAAGCTCTTCTTCATAAAGCTGGGCATGTGTGATTTAACCTTTCACAATAATTTGGGCATAATAATAGTATCAACAAGTTGAAAAATACCGTTGCTATTAAATGCTGCTCGCTAAAAACACGCTCGTAAAATGTCGCTCTAGAAAAAGTCTCGGAAGAACACCCTTTTAGAAATTGATGAGGGACCCCTTTCGGGGTCCCTCATATGTCTCAAGTGTTTGTCAGGCGCGAGGGTGTTCGCGCACATCGTCTTCCAGCCACATGTCTACCATGATGAAGAGAACAGTTGTGGGGAAGATGGTAAGGTAACCCAAGCCGATGCTCATCAACACGCCCCAGCCCCGCGAAGCGTAAAACATCCCTGAAACAATCCAAACGGTGATGAGACCAACAAGAACAGCAAGCAGGCGGTAAGGGTGACGGAAGGTCATGGTGAGCATCCTTTGCAAGGTTTTAAAGGTGATAACTACTATATCCTACTTCAAGTAGCTTGTCAACAACTGTTGTTAGAGGTAGCGCGCGATGAGCTTCTCTGCCACAAGGCGAGCGTCCATCACAGTGGCAGCGAACAAGCGGTCCTTCACGCCGACTTCTTTCTTGAACTCCTGGTAAGACAAATCACCGTCAACTTCGATGAGCGCCTCGCCCTGCCAATACTTAAAAATCTCCTCGTAACTCGTGATGCCGTTAACATCAAGGTACTTGTTTTCGCCCACCTCCACCACCACGTGGAACCACTGAATAGTTTTCGGGATACCCACCAAGAACACGCGGCTTTCAGGGAGGAGCTGAGCAAGTGCCCAAGAAAGCACCCAGCAGTCGCCCTCAGTGTAAACCTCGTCGCCGTACTCGGTAACATCGTTGGCGGCAGTGTCCCAGAGCTCGGAAAAGGTGGAGGTGGGCGACTTCTCAATGGTAGCGGTCATGAGAAAATACTAACATCACTATCCGTGACTGTCAACAGCACTGATAGATCATTTTCTACCGGAGTTGCCGGTGCCTGCCGTGCCGCCCCAAGATTCACTACCGCAGGAACTTCATTTGACTCGGTAGAAATCCATGGGGTCTTGCTCGCCCTGGGGCCACACCACCCGTTTAATACCCGCGCCAGCGATGAAGCGTGAACAGTCAGGGCAAGGCTTATCAGTTACATAAAGGGTGCAACCTCTTGTGTCGCTACCAGCATGAAGAATGGCGTTGAGCTCAGCGTGAATAGCGGCGCAGAACCCAGGGCTAGTCGGATCAGTGTAAGCGCTGTCTGGAGGGACTTCACCCACCTTAGTCAAGCCTCGGCGACAACTTCCAGTGAGACAATCACCCTCTGAACCCGCTGCAAAACCATTATAGCCCGTAGAAATGATTCTTTTAGAAGTCGTCACAAGAACTGAACCCACTTGTCTGCGGCGACACTTTGCCCTCCCAGCAACAGCTTTAGCAATAGAAAGGAAGTATTCGTCCCACTCGGGGATGAGAGGCGCGTTCGGAATGCCTTGCGGATCTTTATCAAGTGTCAGCAGTAAAACGTCCGATAGCTCTTTTAGGCCGCTTCCATCAGTGAAGGAGAGAGTAGTTGTAGGCGGGTAATAAACACCATCTTCGCTTAAGCCCCCCTCGACCCCTCTAGTTTCTTTCACCTGCCGCCAGCTATTTCCTTCAGCTGTCAGCACCTCTACCCATTCCCCTACTGCGATCTCGGAAACAGGCTTCCGCCGCTCATCAAGACTCATCAGTAGCCGCCTCTAGAAAGTTTAGTTTCGCTTCAGTCCAGCGGGCAAGAGCGCCCCGAGCCGACAACCCCTCATGGGCGCCCAGCTCAACAATGTGACTCACCAAGTCGGCAGTCATCAACCTAATGATAATTTCCAAACTTTCGTACCCCATCTTCTCAAGGATGAAAGTTTCCTGGTCGTTGAGGAGATCACCATCAGTTTCAGTGGGCTCTTCCACCTCGAGATATTGAGCCCAAAGGTTCACAAGAGCTACAGCAGCCTCCTGCGGTGGGATGTCTACTGTGTCAACAGCATCTACAAGGGCAGCGTCAATCTCAGTAACGTTACCCTGCTCGTCTTCCATGATGTACTTTTTCATGGGGTTGTACCCTTCTACTATGTGGTGCTACTTGTTTTTACGAAAAAATCAAAGACTTGTAAATGAATTTTAGTTCACTATAGCTTTAAAGCAATCTTGCCAAGCTTTCCGCTCTGAAGGCGGTCCCCCTAAAGAATTTACCGCCACGTTATTAGTAAGTTCTTGCAGTAAATGTGGCTGTCCAGCGGCAGTGAAAATCTTGTACTTTTCAGCCACCGCGTCCACCACCGCTCGATAGATCCCATCCTCTTGATAGACCTGTGTTTTCTTCAAAAGGGTAAAGCCGTGGTTACTCATGTGGGGCCGCCTTCTTTAAGCACTTAACGTATATTAAGTAGCCTAAGATAACAGGCCAAAAGGCAACAATAGTGAGAGCGTAAGTCATGGCGAAGTCAGAATCGTAGCTCTCATCGTTAAGAGTAGGGAGCGAAACATAAACAGCCGCACCCGCTCCTATAATCAAATAAGCGATCACAATATAAACCATGAGAGTCTTTCCTAAAATTAACCTCAAAACTAGCGGTACTTGCTATAAACATTTTACCATATGGAGAGCATTCTCGCAAACAAATTACTTCAGGGGTGACCTTCCCACAAAGCCACCCCTGAAGCGTCTGTAACCGGGCTTCAAAAGATCGAAGCCTCGTTGTTACAGAATGAAAATATCACTCACTTTTGAGTTTTACCTCTAGAGGAAGTAGCTGTCGGTGTCGCTGAATGAAGATTTCCAAGAGCTTTGTTCCGTTCCTCATCAGTGAAAGCTGCCTCAGTCATAATAGCTCCAGAACGGAGCGCACCAGTAACGCGACTCATGCTCTTGAACGTGGCATCAACACCAGCAGCATTAGCGCCGTAAGTCATGCTAGCGTTAGCATCAAATCCGTACATTGCACCCACTGAAACAGCGTCAATGTTAGCGCCGAGGAAGAGGAAGTCCCAAGAAAACTTCTCTTTCTGCTCCTCAATCCTCTTCTTCAAAGCGTCAACAGTCACTTCACGGCTGGCATTCTCGAAGCCGTCAGTAAGTGTAACGATGATGACCTTACCAGGACGATCTTCCTCTTTACGACTTGCTAAGTCTTCACCCACTTCTTGCACCAAGCGGAAGAGACTGTCCACAAGAGCAGTAGACCCACGGGGAATCAACTTATAAGCTTCCACCTCTTGCAGGGGGCGGTTCTTGAAAACAAGCTCATAATCGTGATCAAAGTGAGCGAGAGTTACTTCAACTTTCTCACCCTCTTTAAGAGTGGACTTTTGCTCTTCAATGAAGGAAGCGTAGCCGCCTTCAGTATCGTGCCTGATGGATTGCATGCTTCCACTCCGGTCAATGAGGAAGGCGATGAGAGTGTGTTGCGAGTTAGTCATGTTTTCACATCCTATAGTAAGAGGTAAGTTACCTGCAATTATAACGAATAAATCTGCGCTGGTTATTCTGCAACTAGTTTCTTCAAGTTTTCACGCCGTGAGTGAAGAGTACAGTTCTTTTAATTCTCGTTTCGCAGATGTAGAAAATTCCCGAAGAGTCTTCTTTTTTTGCTGGCTCGGGAGAGTCCCCCACGCCTTTCGCCACTCTCTACCCGGAACTAATTCTTCAAGAAGGGGAGGCCACCACCCCACCGGGTAGTCCTCAATCTCACTAAACACTAACGAAGCTCTAGAAGCCAACATGAAGTCCCAATCATCAGAAGCTATGAGCATTTTGAAAAATTTCCAACTCTGTGCGGGCGTGAGTGAATTCCAAGCAGCGTGCACTAGGAAGTCTATCAGGAAGATCTGGGAGGTGCGATGTGCGGGAAGTAGTACTTCATTAATAAATTCTTTCTCGACTCCCGCTATATTATTCCTCCAAACTTCCATGTGTTCCCATAGATAAAGGTAAAAAAAGTTTCGGTCGTCAAAGGTGTGATCCAAAAAAGAAGGCTCATCGTCGGGTAAAAGATTTTTTAGAAGTTCAGCATCCCAAGGTGCTGGTCGCTGACTTATTCTATTTCTCCAATCCTGTAGAAAGTAATCAGTGATAAAAAGAAAGTCATCAAAGCCTTCAGCAGTTTCTTTGAGGTTAGACAGCCGCCAATCTCGGAAGATAGAAGCCTCAGAAAGGCCAATCGCTCTTCCGTGGAAAGTGTTGTCTTTCGTAAAGTTTTCTTCACTCATGAACTATTTAACCTTTTCGCTAGCTTCATAGATGCCCGCCACCCATTCTAGCGGTAAGTCTTTGAAGGTGGCCAAGTGATCTAAGTACTTACTCCATTGATAGACGGGCAACGTTACAGTATCCTGCAAACGGGCTTCAAGAAATAAGAAAGTTTCTTCGCTTCCGTAAAGTCTCAAACTTTTTTCTAGCAGGAAGTCGAGCCCCCTCATGGAAATCCAATGTTTTTGTAACCCCTTACCAAAAAGAGCAGCCATGAGAGCTTCAGTTTCTATAAAGGGTTTTTCGAGGGTATAGTGCTGCCTTAACACCTCCCACACGAAGTAATGGGGATAGTAGGAAGGTATTTGTGAGGTTCCGCTGTAAGCTTCTCCCGCGTTTCTTAATTTCTTTACCTCTGGGTAGTAATTATGGATGCTGTTCCTCGTGGGGTAGCGCCGCACGAACGCTATCACCTCTTCACTAAAGGAGATCGCCTCGTCTTGTGGCACTAACCTTAAATCAAACAACGCCAACTTATCAAGTTCCGAGTAAGAGCATGTAGTAGCAAATTTTCTAAAATCAGAGTTACTAGTGGGGAGTAATCTTAAAATGAGGCGGTCGCGGTGATCTAAGGCGTTACTTGGAGGCAGCTCGCTCAGAATAATCTTTGGGTTGAGAGCACCCTGATTAAGAATGTTCAAGAACGCCCGCTGCTCAGCCTCCTCCTGCAAAATTTCGTAAATCTCAGAGCGGGCGGTGTGCTCAAGTCGGCGGCTCACAAGTTTCAAACTTTCTCTTCTTTTGAAAAGTTAATAACATAGTTAGTAGCATTCTACCTAAATATTTGAAGAGGTTGACCGTTTCTACACCTTTTCTACTTCAGGTGGAGTTATAGGCCCACAGGTGTGAGTGAGCTCCAAAGAGCGGTCACTCCGGGAGGATGAGGTTGACCGTCCCCGTTAGCAGTGAAAACCATCGCGACTGAAAGTGCTTTCGTGAGCACTACTTCCGAAGCGCCGCGAGCACGGGGTTGTGAAGGCGCACCTGCTCAAAAAGTAAGGCAACGTCTACTTCAAAAAGCTTTAAAAGAAAGAGAGCGGAAATGGTCACAGTCAAACACGCGCTTATGAACACGAGAGGGCCCCACTCGCTATAGAGTGGTGCGGTCCCTCTTGAGGAGTGCTTTCGATAGTCCTCTGATAAGTTTCCCATGTAAGCTCCAACTTCTAGAAGTTTTTTTTGACAGCGTGGGGGAATTATATCGAAACTTGTTGAATATTAATGAAAGAGAAGCAAACTCAGAAGGGAGAGGAAGACACCATCACGTCCTGAGAGAGGTCGGCAGTAAAAACCCCGTTCGTGAAGATGAAAGTAGCAGTGGCGTCCTCCACAGTGATGTGCTGAAGAACGCCTCGGTGCTGGCGCATGGTGTGAGTGGAGAGCTGGTGTTCAGTCACAAAGGTGGGCTTTCCCTTGAGGGTGGTGAGAGCGTCAGTGATGCGGGTGCCGCGGTACATGAGTTACTTCCTTCTGAAGAGTTCCTGTGTTAACACAACTATACATGACAATCTGCCACAGCGCAACATCAACCCCACAAATTACAAAATTCTTAAAAAGCCAGCTTCAGTGCTACAAGCGGGGCGGCGCTAAAAGGTAAGAGTGTTACTTCCCAAAAATTCTTCCACCCATGGGAGAAACAAGTCACCCAACTCTTCAAAACGATCAAAATACTCTTTCCACATGTAGGGAGACCACTGGGGGAGACTTATAGAGCCCGCCATGAGCACCCACTCATGGAAGCGAGCTGTTCCCAATCGCTTCCACCCGTGCGCGAAAGTGTAGGCGGTAAGTTTCGCCTCTTTCGAAGAAAATAAATGAAGTAGAGCGTCAGCAAGTAGCTGTGAAGCTTTTTCGTCAAGCGTTTCAGTAGCTTCAAGGTAGAAGTTTACTACTCCGAAGGGTACTTTAGTGAAAAGGTGGCACTTCTTCACTGCTGCGGCGTGTGCAGTTTGAGCGGGGTCGTGCCACAACTGATGAATGTCTTTTTTATAGCTTTCCCGAAGAGTAATAGCCTCTTCGATCACCTCTTTCACTGTTTCGAAGGCGTAGCCCCGACAGTTATATCCTAGAAGCGTTTCGGCTTTGAAGCGGTCCGCTTTTAGTAAATATTCTCTAAATTCTGAATCTTCGAAGGGGAAGCGAAGAAGACTTATATACTCATGCACGAGGCGGGCTGTGGAAAGGGTGTCCTCTTCGATTTCACTGAAGCAGTGAAATT
Organism: Simalia boeleni; assembly: GCA_026541955.2. NCBI lineage: Eukaryota > Metazoa > Chordata > Lepidosauria > Squamata > Pythonidae > Simalia > Simalia boeleni. The sequence goes on from JANKYG020450072.1 coordinate 141,774, forward strand.
CTTCAAATTCATTCAACCGTTTGCTCATGGAGAAGCGCACGGCTTTTCGGAAGGCTCGGTCTATCTCCGGGTCGTTTTCTGCCAGAAAAACAAAGTCTTCAAGAGTGACCATGATGACTTCCTTCCTTTAGTTTAGAGGTTTTCTAACAGATTGCGAAAGTAGTAGCTTTTTTCTACTCTATCATGTCTTCCCACGAGAGCCTTTTGGTGGTAACGTCACTATAGTCGAGTTTGGGAAGCGGCGGCAGTGTGATGCCTCTTGCGGAGGCTTCCCACGAAAGGGCGCTCATGAGCGGTGTTGCTTCGAGCCAGTCATCCGCGAGGTTCTTATGCGCCCACTGCGGATCTGCTGAAAGACTCACTCACACTAGACTCAAGTAGTCTTGAGACCGCGCCATGAAATTCCAAATGTTAAGTAAGTGATCATCTTCGAGTTCATCCACCGGGATGTAATCGCCAGTCTTCGTCACCCAAGTGCTGCTACTCTGGAGGGTGGCCCGCCAAAAGGAGAAAGTCTTCTCTTGTGAAATCTGCTCAAAAAACAATTCCCCGCCGGGATAATCCTCGCGAAAATCTCTCACACGGTGGTGGAGTTCCTTCCTCCACTCGTCCTCATTCATCAAACTCTTCTTTCAGTCTATAGCAGTAAAGATTAACATTAAAGTAATGGTATCGCATAAGTGAGTCCTTCGCAACACTTTCTTAAGGATTTCAGTTTTCTCTTCAAAAAGTATTTAAGCTGTTACATGTTACAGCTTTCACTATTTTCTAGCATCAGGGGTAAATACTAAAAATTTGTCAGCTATAGCCGAAGAGTAGCCAAGGCTATAGCTGACAACTATAGAACTGTAAGAGAGCGACGGCTCTTCTTTTTATTTTCTGTTAAGAGTGATTAGCGGGAGGGGAAACGTGCTCTTCAGTAGCTTCGAAAAAAGCTTCGAGGGAGAGCTTCTTGCAACAGCCGTCACAACTGTGAAAGGGCGGAGGATAGGGATCGTCGGGGTCGGGGTGGCCAACGCCGTGAGAACAAGTGCGCTCCATAAAACCAGCATCAACACGAAACCACTGGGGGAAGCTTCGCATGTGGTGAGCACTCCGGTTATGAAGAGTGCAAGGATGTCCGGCACAGACGCTCTCATCATGCACGTTGCCGAGCCTCACGTTGGTGTGTTCAAGTGTGTAAACTTCATGCATGATTGTAGCCCTTCAGCATTTAAAAGCAAGTGTCGCAAGTGCAGTGGGGGCGCTTCCCGCTGCGGCAGTAGGGAGAATAGTAGTGAGTCGGCCCGCCCTGAGCGTACCATCGCTTACACTGCCCGCACCACCACCAGCCGTTTTCGTTGTTGCGCCCCCACTTCGGGGGTTCAACAGAGGGGTTAGTGTAGTCAACTTCAGGCATAGGCATATCACGCCACCACCTGAAGGACGACGTTGAAGCCAGCGGTGGTGAAGATGGCGAAGTCACCACTGGGAGTGGTGGCGCTTCCAGCCATACCCACGGAAACGTTCTCGAAAAACACCGTCCCGTTCTCGTCCTCCAACTTCTCGAAGCTTGCCTTCGGGAACCCGCTCCGCATTTCAGCGATCCTCCGCAAGCTGTCAATTACTTGCTTGATGGTAGCGTCGACTTCGGCGGCATCCACTTCGCGGCCACCGGCCTCCTCGCTCAGCCTGCGAGCGGACTCCGAGCGGGAGAGTCGAGCGTAGAAAGTCTTCATAAAAATATCCTTTACTTGAGAAACTCGATGATGCCGGCCACTTCAATGACCTTGACAGCGTTACCCTTGATGCGGTACTCGCTTCCGCTCTTCATGGAGACCATCTGACGAGCGCCAGTGTCGTCCCCCAGATAGGGCCGAAGGTAGTAGAAGCCACCCCGGGCCCCAGCCAGGTAAGTGGAGGCGGAAGTCATGACACCCGCTTCACTGTAAGAGTAGTGACGGACAATGCGCCAGGGAGTCTTCACCTGGGGGTGCTTCACCTCACCCTCGTGGTGGACCTCCATGCGGCCACCGTCACGGAGAGGAAGAGTGTCAACCAGTGTCGTTGTCATGAGTAACACTTTATCACCTGTTAGCAGTGCTGTCAACAAAGTTCTTTACAGTGTTGTTAGTGCTGTACCCAAGTGGTGGCCACCGCCACCTGCTTTGCGTTCTTAGTGAAAGTCTGATCACTCTTCATGGCGGGGAGTGAGTAACTCTTCACTTCACGGCCGTGGCGGTAGAGCGTCACATCTGCCCTGAAAGCTGTAAGGTGGTTGTAGCCGTCAATCATGACGAACCCTACCTTGTCTGGGGTGAAGATGTGGATTTCTCGCCGCTTTGGGTAGCTTCGGAGTTCACTTCCTTGTGGTAGTGCTTCCTTGAGATCTTTGACAAACTTTTCAAAGTTGTTCATGGTCACGCCTCCTGGAGGGGTTTAACGAAGTGAGAGATGTCTTCGGGCGTAGAGAGGGTGATGCTCTCAGCTACCACCCCGTTTTTTACGAAGTCGCCAGTAAGGGGGCCGCGGTAGCCCACCTCGGGGAAGAGGAGGGTGTCTCCGCTTGTGGTGTGAATGATCCCTGCGTCAAAGGCGATTTTAGCGGGCCACGCCTGCTTGAGGAGGTGTGTATCTTTGAGGTTCGCGGCGAGGCGGTCAAAGAGGTCAGTGGGGGTGTTCATGAGATTAATGATACATGGTGGCTGAACTTCTATCAACGGGGAAGTCTATCGCCCAGTTTCCTAATTCTTGAGGATTCTGTTAGAGGTGGCGTTACGGCTGGGAGAAAAGGTCTCTTATGCGCGAAAGAGAAGGAAAAGGAAAGTGTGAAAGAAAAATAAAATATTTTTATTTTTATAACTGAAGCTTTTTTAAGTAAAACTAGAAAACTTATAGATTTAAAGGGAAAGTGCTAGATATTTCAGAAAGAAATTTATTCTTCGTAAAGATACCGCTCCTGTTAAACTAGGGTTTTTGCTTAAAAGCTAGAGTAAACTCTTCCTTTCTTAAGAAAACACTGTTTCTACTTTTTCTTTTTTCAAAGCTTAAATAAGTTTATTTTTAAAATTTTATTTTCCGATTAAGAATAGAATTCTTAGAGGTGCCGGGATGTAGCTCTTGCTAGTAGCTGGTAGCTCTCTCTTGAAAAGGCAGCACCCCCTTGATGGGGTGCTGCCTTTTCGTGGGCGGGATGTAGAAAAAGATTGCTACACGCCGCCAGCAGTTGCACTAAAAGACACGATCACCATCATAAAGATGAAAAGAATAAAGAGTATTTGGAAAATGCTACCAATAATCCCTAGAATGTACCCTGCGTTAAGCATAGAATCGTTCACTCCGCGAGCAGCGAATTCTTTCTTAGCCTTTCCTCCCATGTACCACGCCACAAATGATATGAAGGGGAAAAGCAAACCCCCAATACCTAGAAGTAGCACTAAAAGCGGAGTGTCACTTTTTGTAGTTTGCGGCGGGGTGGAGTACCCTCCATTATTATGGTGATAGGGTTGGCCAGCCAGTGGTGGCGGAGGGTTGTAGCTTGCTGCTGATCCTTGATACCCAGAGGGAGCAGGCGTGCCGTAAGCGTTTACTTGCTGCTCGTAATTAGCGGCAGGTGCATAAGTGGGCGGTTGATAAGGAGCATAATTCTCGGTCGTTTGGCCTTTTTCAAAATCTACTAAATTCTCCCGCTCGGTGGCTTCTGTAGATTTCTCTTGGCTATAGGGATTGTCCTCTTGGGAGAACGTTTCAGAAGAGGTCTGTGAAGAGGTTTCACTCTCAGAACTCGGTTGCGCTGTTGTTTCAGAGTTTGTAGGTACAGGGACTGTTACTTCGGGAGCACTAGACTCAGAAGAGGTTGGCTCTCCGCTATAAGACTCCGAAAGTGTGTCATCTTTTACTTTGTCAGCGTCTTGGTTGCTTTCAAAGGGGGATGATTGGTCATTACTCATAAGGGAATTCACCACTTTAACTAGAAAATCTTTTAACTTTAATATCATCCGGGGATATTTTGTAAGCTTCTCAGGGAATTATTAAAGACTTCTTCAAGTGAGCCGCCACGCGGTAGCGATCTTCTTCACTGCAGAGGTGGCGGGAGAGGGGGTAGGACTCGGGGGCTTTTTAATCAGTGTTTTGAGGCTGATGAGGTGATCTGATGGTAAAATAAAATTACCTGAACATGATATAATTAAGGTTATCTAATCCTTGAAAGGTAATAATGGAACTGCTGTTGACCCCGCGTTGGGGAATCAATCCTTTTTCCCTGGTAGTTGTGCTTTTGTTCCCTATTGTTATGCTCTTTGGACTCAGATTTGTTCATTGGGCACGCAGCGTAGATGAAGAAACTCAGACGCGACAGGTGCGGCGCGTTGTCCTTTGGGGATTGTTCTTACTGTTCCTACTCCCGCTCCCTTTTGTGCAGCAAACTACACATCATCGCTCTCTGATGTTTAATCAGATTGAGGTAAGGGGAGTGCAGGCTCAGATCAAGGACCAGTTAGAGAGGCAGTACGATGCGAAGATCGTGACACTTGGGTCTACGGAAGAACATGATGGTGTGCGGGAGGGTTATAGGAATCTTGTCAAGGGTGATCGCGTTGAGGTGCGTTGGTTGCGTGGGGGAACGGAAGAGCTGTGTGCTGTTCTTCCTCAAGGGAAGTACAAGCCAGTAGGGAACAGGGCCGCTCTCAGGGTGGACGTGTTCTGTGGTAATGCTCTAGTTAAGGCAAAGGAAGGTAAGTAATGGAATTAGTGCTTGACCCCACTTGGACAACGGGTGTAGGCCTTGCGTTTAGTGTCGTTTTCTTGATGTTCGCGCTGGCTATGGTAACAATGGTTATCGTTTTTTCTAGTCAGAAAATGAACAGGGCCATCATACCGATAACGATAGTTTTTCTTCTAGTTGGGTTGTTCGGATTTCACTACGCTAGTGTTCAGACACATGCGAGTAAGTCTTGGTTCTCGGATACGCCTGTTATATCCAGTGTCCAAGACTCTGCTAAGGAGCAGTTGGAGTCTGCTTATGGGGCGAAGATAATCTCGATGGGGGATACGGATAAGTACTCTGATGGGACATTGAAGGGTTATGACGACCTCATTGTGTATGGTGACACCGTGAATCTGCGCTGGGAACGTAACGGACAAGAGGAATTGTGCTCTGTGATTCCTGATGGGAAGTTGAAGGAGTATGGTGAGAACATTTATCGGCATGTAGATGTGTTCTGCCATGATGTGCTTGTTAAGCCTAACAAAGTAAACAAGTGACCTTGTGTTGGTGTCGATTTTACCAGTATCCAGGACTCCGGGCGCAAGCGTAAACACCCGTCAACTCCACACTTGCCCTTAAGTAGGGGGCGCGGCTAGGTTGGCTTTAGTGTGCGCGATGCGCCGGTGCTGAGGTCATTCTAACAACAATAAAGGGCGAGGCGATATCAACGCCTCGCCCTTCATCATGGGCGTATCCCTCGTTTGGGGTGAGGGAAGTTTTATGTTTTATTTCAATCAGTTAGCAGGGCAAGTTCCCGCGCCAGAGTTGAAGCTTATATGCACATGGTCAAAGTGGTTAGCAGTAACATCTCCGCGATCTTCCATAGGTTTGCCACGCCACCCAGTCCAATCACCGTAAATCTTCTGTTCGAAGATCACGTAGTAAACGTTTAGTTCAGAGTGGTGGTCGAGCACCCACTGGAGAACTTGGTTACCTTTAGCGCTATTGCTGTACGTCATAACGTCAAGTGCAAGACCTTTACCGTGTTCGCCACTGTCAGTAGGACGGTAGCCACCGATGGCGCTAACACCGAACTGTTTAGCGATGCGAGTGCGGACGGTTGCTGGCCACTGCTGCAAATGGCTATCACCACTTGGCGGTCCGCATTCGATGCCGCTACCGCTAGGTACAGTCACCGCGGCGGTTTTTCCGCTATTGCTGTTCTTGTTCAGAGAGTTACTGTTCGAGGGTGTTTGTGTAGTACTATGAGAAGGGCGGGGAGTTTGTTGAGCTGGAGTAGCTTTAGGGGCTGGCTTTTCTTCTGTCGATTTTTTCTCAGGCGCGGCTTTTTTAGCAGCAGCCTTATCTGCAGCCGCTTTAGCGGCCGCCGCCTTATCTGCAGCCACTTTAGCGGCGGCCGCCTTATCCGCAGCAGCTTTCTTCGCCGCGGCTTTCTTTTTCGCTGCCGCGGCCTTATCTGCGGCTGCTTTAGCTTGAGCAGCTTTTTCTTTGTCTAACGATATTTTAGCAACTTTATCCTGGGCGGTTTTCTCTGTAGATATTTTGTTAAGCTGTGTGAGAAGGAGCGTTTCCGGGGATGAGAGCGGAGAGGGTGCCAGGTATGATTTTGCTCTCGCTTGGAGACCTCCGGGCAGGAGGTCGGTGGCGGCTTCAATCTTTACTTCTGAGGCGGGACTGTCTACAGGCTTTGATGAAGCCGGTGAGAATATTAGTCCGCTTACGGCCATTGCTGTCAGCACATATGACCATTTACGGGCTTGGTTTGCCATGTGAAAATTACCTCTTTAACTTTGGGAGTTTGGGAGCGAATTTTGTCGCACGAAAGAGAGAATATCGCCCTTTTATAACAGAACGATAACGCACGGAGTGACTTTAGGCTACTGCACCGCCCACTCCGACCCGCACCACCCCGAAAAATTCAAGATAAAAACACAGAAAACTGTCACATTTTCTTACAGAACTCACAGGGTAAGGAAGCGCAACTATTGGCTATCAGCGGCGAGGAAGAGGGTAACTTTCTTGCTGATAAGTGCCGGCCGGGGGAGCTTCAGTGACCTTTCGCCGCGCTCTCGCTTGCTGCACTAGAAGTGTAGCAGAAGCCCCGAAAGTAACGCCCGCCACCACCGTAGTGATGAAAAGGATCGCCATCATTTGCTCATCAGTGACAAGAGGTTCCGAAGTTACATCTACCGGGAGCACCCCCTGCACTCTCTTACGAAGCTCTTTATTAACGACCTCCACGGCCTGCTTAGAAACTCCCTCCGCCGGAGCAGCGCGGTAAACCTCCTGCACATACCACTTATCCGCGTAAGGTAGTTTAAGTGGTTCACCTTCTGCCACCTGGCGGTCGCATTCTCCGTTCATGATGCTCGCGGCTTCGCCGTCCTTCAAACGCCACCCATGAGGAATGTTAGCGATAACATGCCCAAACTCATGCAGAAGAGTACAAGAGTTCATGCGCGCTCCCCTATCCACGAGAAGCGTTACTGAGGCTTTCGTTAAAACACTTCCCGCGATGGAAAGATTCGCGTAAGCGATAGTCGTGCTTCCCCGTTTTGCCAACCCCAACTTTACCGGAATGCAAGTGCCGACCACATCGTCACAAGATTTCGTAGTGTAATGGAACTTCACGACGCCGTTTTGGTTCCACAGATCGAGCACAGACTTCACCGGCCACCTCGGGTCTTGCACTCGGTCACTCACCCAAATGTCGCGGGCCTGCCACACTGTAATCTGAGTCACGCCGACCCCAGGAGGCTTCGGGGTGGGATCAGCTTGTGCAGCTGTAGCTCCGAAAGCTATAGCAAAAAATGTAAAGAGTAGCGTGAGGGCTACCCGCCTTGTGGTGGTAAGCACAACCCACTTCCTTCCCTAGACCTACGCTAATAAGTAATGACATTACTTTATCATACTTAGCGACTTTTCGCAACACGTATAAAAATTGTTGCTTATTGCTAATTCCCAAAGCTGGGTCCAGCCTCCAGTAATTTTTCTCTCTTCAGGAACAGTTCAGGGTAGCAGCAACTCGGTTACCCTCATCCGTCTTGTAACGAATGTTCAAACGAAGGGGGGAGGGACTTTCTCCTCCCCCACCTTTCAACCCTTACTCAAAGTACTCAGGGAACTTCTTCTTTAGTGCTGTAAGCGCCTCCTCTCGGGAGAGTGTAACGCCCCCATCCGAGTTCAGGAAGCGCATGAGGCCACCTAGCTCCCGCCCCTGCTTCAAGCCGGTCAACTTCATCACTTCGTTGCCGTCAAGAGCGGGCCGGAGAGCACTCCGAGCGTCCTTCTCCTTCACTAGCGCGAAAGCGTCTTCAAGGCGAGCGATGGCTCCCTCAACTCTCGCCTTCTTACGGCTGTTGGCAGTGGTCAAATCAGAGTAGAAGATGGTTACAAGGCGCGAAAGCTGTAGCTCGCTTCCCGCCTCTGCCATAAGCCGCCGCACTGCGGAGGCACTCCACTCCACATCACCGAAGCCGTAAGCCCGCATGTGGAGGGAGATGAGGTGACTCACGTCTTCAGTGAAAGTCGCTTCAGCAGCATCAGCCTTCAACGCCCTCTTCATGAGCTTCGCACCCGCAGTCTCGTGGTTCCAGAAGGTGACCTTCCCCCTCCCTGCAAACTTTCTAGTGCTGGGCTTCCCCACGTCATGGGTGAGTGCTGCCACACGGAGAGTGTAGTCAGGCGTGCTCCCCTCTCGAGCAAGTGCGTTGTCTAGCACCTTCAACGAGTGAAGCCAGTTGTCCTTGTGGTGGTAGCCGGCGGGGAGGGGAAGCTTAAGTGCTTCAAGTTCAGGAAAGTACTCGCCGAGCTGCCCAGCCTTAGAGAGGTCTTCCAAAACGCGCACCGGGTCTTCAGTGCGGGCAAGCTCGAGGTAAGTCATCATGGTGATTATTTTACACGGTTTCTTCCACGAAGTCAACTGCGAAGTGAAGGCTGTTTTAAGTGCTGGCTATAGTCTTTCTGTATCATGTTACGGTAGCCGCAACATTCTTGCATTTACGGCAAAAATCGCAGAGTTCGTCAGCGCTACGTCAGGCTACTACAGGGGTGTAGCTGACGACTATAGAACTGCAAAAGAGCGTTAGCTAAAGATGTATTAGCACCCACTTCTATAGTGTATGGTCTCAAAAGCAAGAGGCTATTGGAAAGCTGAAGAAAGTGGTGGAACACTTGATCGAATGGTCTGCCCCTTCAAGGGGACTTTCTACATCACCGCTTGAAAACCCTCTTCAAGCGGTCAAATCGGCGCTTGTGCTTACTAGCGGAGGGAAGGTGAGCCAAAAAGTCACTAACTTCCGGAGAAGGCTTGAACGCGATAGCAGTCATGCGATCACCGAAATCTGGCTCATAGAAAGGCATCACAGTGTGGCCAGCACGCTCAGCGTCATGATGAAGGCGGTAAAGCGCGTTAGCGTTAGGTACTTCCACCACAATGACGTAGTTACCATTGTCATGCCACTTGCGGAAGCTGTCACCGTGAACAAGTGCAAACTCCGCCACAGCGTGGATGGCCTGTGCAGCCTTGCGGCCGCAGGAAAGACTTCCGTCAACAACAGTGTAAAGCCGCTCTGGGGTGGGGAAGTCTACAGCCGAAGACTGGTAAATGGGAACAGTGTCAGTCATTTAAAAACCCTTCAGAAGATTCTTTGCTTAAAAACTTACTCAATCAATACTAGGAGAGGGATGTGTGAAGTCCTCTTCCCTCATGCAGGGGCGGCAGGGCTCATGCCTCTTATGCTTCATGCAGACTGCCGGCACTTCAAAAGCCTCGTGGGAGCAGCCCGGCTGGTCGCCCAAGATGAGACAGAAGCAGTCACTAACGTCAATCATGGGCATAATCTCATGATCTTGTCCACAAGCGCAGCCATCAATCAAAGCCATACTGAAACACCCTCCTCACCAAGTCGTAGTGTATATTTCCATCCACTACGCTATCAAAGGAAGGTGTTTCTGTCAACTACCCGAAAGAGTTGCCTCATTTTTTAAAAAGTCACTCGCCCGCGTAAGGGTTCTGGGGAGCAGTCGGAAGTTGTTGGGTGGGCGGTTGCTTAGGTAGCTGTCCCCACATTTCAGGGAGGGGAAGCGTCTCGTTGCTGCTTTGTGAAGTGTTCCCACCTTGCGGAAAATTGCCACCCGGATACTGCTGCGGGGGAGCATTGTACTGCGGCTGTTGCGCTTGATACCCAGGGTACCGTTGCAAATCAGCTTCGTTAATGGTGGTGGCATGGGGGTACTGCGGGGCACCGTTAACAGGCCCAGTGCCCCTGGGAGTACCTCCCTCTTTTTTGCGCTTTAGGAAGAATAACGCACCGCCTCCAGCAAGAAGCAGTAGTAAAAGACCAGGAAGAAGATAGACAAGAATATTTGTGGCACCGCCCTCGTCACTACCCACAACATCACCGCCCTCGTCACTACCCACAACTTTCACATCACCGCTATCAAGCAAGTCCACTTTCACTGAGTTACTTTTTACTGTAACCCCCCGAGCTGAAGCATCTTTCGCCAACTCTTTACCGTCAACCGTAACGCTTCGCACTTCACCCTTGAAGTTTAGGGTAGCGTTCATCTCGACACCCATGGCTTTCATTTGCGTGGGAGAAACGTTCATGTCTGAAGTATCGCCCGCTGCAGACTTCATAAGCTCTTTAGAGTCTAGATCTACCGTGTACAGTTTTTCCTTACTATCAAAAGTTGCTTTGAAGGGGAGAGAATCACTCTTCAAAGAGTTTACTTCTACAGGAGCGGAGGAGTACTCGCAGGTGACCCAGCCATCTTTCACACCTTTACTGGTTACTTTCTCACCAGGGAGCTTTTCACCGCTCTTCATCATCTCATCACATATCGTTTTGGCGTCTTCATCAGTGAGGGGTGCTTGGGGAGAAGAGTCATCTCCAAGATCAGACTTTTGATTCATGGAGTTCGCTAATTCTTGGTTCACACTTACTGTCATGACGGGAGTGACTTTCCCATCTGCGAAAGTCATGGTGGTCTCCGTACGAAGACAGCCCGTGAGGCTTAAGGCTGCGACAGCAGCGATTGCTGCCATCTTGAAGGGTTTTGTCGTTTTCATTTATGTCTCCGCTAAAGCTTTAAGTAGACGGGAATCCGGTCGTTAGTATATCAACTACTAGCACTAATAGCGAAGAATTTAAAGGTTTTTCTTCATGTTTTTTTTACTAAGAGAGTTTTTCTATCTCCCTTAGTAGGAAGTCTACTTAAAGCTTGTCATAGTTGATGCGGTAAACCGGGTACTCGACGAAGCCCGAGGGTGTGATGTCTCCCGTGGCAGTGATGATGCCAGCTGCGACAAGGTCCATCCCGCCCTCTACCGCCCCCGTTTTGTTCACATCGAGGTGGAAGTGGTCTTCAGGAAGTGGGTGAAGGTTGACTGAAACCACCACAGTGGCATCCACTTCGAAGGGATCCATGTCTGGCGTGAGGAGAGGGTCGGTGAGGATGAGGGCAGTGTTACTGTTGCTCTGGTAGCAGCTAAGGGTGAGTGTGGCGTATTTGATGCCGCTTACAGTAACGGGGATGGCAAGCTGGTGGGGAGTGGGGACGTTCATGAAATTTCCTTTTCGAAGCTTGGGGGAGTGACTGGATCGCAGGGGAGGGAGATTTCGTCATAGTTGTCATTCAGGCGACAGTTTTCACAGCGGGTGACTCTGGCGTAGCCCCCCATGCTGACGGGCTCTTCGTAAATTTCTGTTACCAGCTTGTGGCTGGGGTGAGGGTGGGGTTTCTCTGTGAACAAACGGAAAAGCTTTTAAAGCATGTGCATGGTGTTTTTCCTTTTACTTGAGCTCGCAGCAGTGGATGCGGCGGACCCCAGTGTTTTGGCGAGAATTTCAGTCGTGAGTCCATTTTATCATGGTCTGGAGAGTAGTCAACATTAGTTGTTGTTTTTAGAGATTTACGGTGGCCCGATGGGCGGTAGGCGAAGCCCTGCGGGAAAAGTAGATTTAAAAACTAATCGAAAATCGCCTAAAGTCGATACACATACAATAGCCACGAAACTTGTTAGAGCGTTACTAGTAATTTAAAGATCGTCAGCTTTAGCCCAAGCTACTACAAGGCTAAAGCTGACGATCATAGATGCTATCTAGAGGGATCAAAAATGCGAAGCATTTCCGCCCACGTCACCGTGAATGAGTGTAATTCTTATTCAGGATCATGAGCGCACCAGCGACCCCATCGCGCTCGAGCAGCCTTCCGCACCTTGGGCATCGGATCAATAAGAGCAATATCCAGATAATGCCGAGGCATAGCATGGTTCTTACAAACAGCTTCTCGCACACTAGCGTTAGTGTGCTTCAACAACCATGTAAGCGTCACCAATGGCGTGTTAAGGTTGCTAGCTACAAGCCTCGCCACTCCATTGTTGGGGTGCATAGCAAGCTGAAGCAGCTCATTCTCGTCAGTGCTATTCTGCGCTTGAAGAAGAACGTCCCGCAAGGGTGAGGTCTCGATGGAGTCAGACTTTTGCGGCATAGCGATTACCTCTTTCAGTGGATTTCAAACAAATCGAAAAGCGCATCAGTGGCAGCAGCGCGGGTAGCCGCATCCTCTACGCTGAACAGGTCGATGAAGAGCTCTCCCACATTGCCGCTGAAGCGGGTGGCCAAGTCCTCCTTTTCCAGAAAAATCAGGAAGGAGGCGACAAGAGCTTCCTGGATCTTCTGAAAGATTGCCAGGTTTTCTTCGTAAGAGTTGGAGAACACCGCCTCGGAGGTGAGGTTTTCGCCCATGGCGTTAGCGAAAACGAAACCAAGTTCATCCTCCACGAAGTGGTGGAAGGCGTTACGAGCGTTCATGAGGAAAGTGTCCTGTGAAGTGTTCATGAATCTATAGTATCATGAGTGATAGCAAAGAGTCAACCATCTTCCGAAAGGTTTCTACTTTTAGCTGGTGCCGCGCGCCGACACCCTGTTAGCTCGCGATTAGTCTAGCGTTAAGTCACTCTTATTCTCGCCGTACTTCGCTTTTAGAAGAAGATGAGTGTAGAGTCTCTCGTTCTTACTCGCCTCCGCGCAAAGGCTAAGTGCTTCATCGAGAGCCTTCAGCAGAAGCTCCACGTCTTCGCGGTAGATGATCTTTTCACGCTTCTGTTCTTCCAGCGAGATCTTATTTCTGTGTCCCTCAAAGCTGGAACTTTTAAAGAGTAATAGCAGGTCATCTTTAACTAGTGTAAGAAGCTTGTCCTTCGTGACTGCACTCAGTGACTCCCAATGGTTAGCTAGCGTTTTTATGCGGGAAGAGAAAGCTTTTCCGTGCGAAAATCGCTTCGGTGCTTCAAGCAGTGTTTCTTGATATGCCCCCAGGAAGTCGTCAGCGGTCGGGGGAGCGGCGCTCTTTCTAGTGGTGCTCCCCGGATCGCCAGTTACAGTTTTGTTTTCGAAGAGAAGAATTGCCGTAGATAACTTAGTAGGTTAGTTTCAGCTATTAAAAAGAAGATTGTGACGCAAATTATAATGACGACGGCATCACTGCTCCTATTCCATTCAACAGCAGCATGCACAGTTTTTTCTAAAGCTTGTGAAAAGTTCGCGTCTTCACCGAAGTCGGGGTACTCGTTCATAGCTTCAACTGCCTGTCAGTGGGGGTCTTATTGAAAGTTTCCTCAAGAAACTTTCTGTTAGTCTCAAGCGCTCTAGCAGTACTTTGCTCTTTGTACTTTGCTTCGGGAATGTCACACGCCTCCCGCATGAGCGCTATGCTCTCGAAAGCGTCACTTAACGCAGTTTCAGAAGCAGCCTTAGTGGAGGCAGCCTTCGCCGCATTCAGATACAGCGTTAAAGTTTCAGGAAGATATTTCTTTTCGATTTCTTGCACCCTTGCAAGTTCGGGGGTAAGCTGCGCACCTTCACTACCAGCGCAGGTCTTCTTTGCTGCCTTGATGACCCTTTTAGCGTCTCTAGCAAGTTCATTCGAGTAGTCATCCACTTCAGCGATGAGCGTCTCGAGGTCTTGAAATACGACCGGGGTCTCTTCACTAGCTTCGCTAACAGATGCTTGTAAACGACGTCTGTTAGTTCTGTGCTCTGCCACAACAACGGCGATGGAGGAGAGGATAAAAAAGGGGCCGATCAAAGACCACATCAAAAAAGTAGTAACAAAGTCAAGTACTTCTGGCGGGGCCAACAAACAAAAAATAGTGCTATATAGGAAACTGCCTCCCAAAAGAATGGCAAACCTTATGCGGACCGCCCTCTCGCTCAGGACGGGGAGAGTTTCGTTCGATTCTGGAAGCTTGTTATCAACTGCACCAGTAGTTTCCACTTCACTAGCAGTCTCAACTGCACTATCTTTCGCCAGGGTTTTTTCACTATTTTTTTTCGGCGGCCTCGCGGTTCATTTCGAATTCTTCCATGCGCGTGAGCTCTCGCCAGACGTTCCAGTAGTCTAGCTCGTGGGACTCCCATGAGCCATCTTCATACGACTTTTTAATCTGTGCTTTTCTATTTGCAATATATTTCATCCGGGCCTTGCGGTACGCATCGTATTCATCTTCGTCATAGGCTCCCAAGGGCGGCTCCCTAAAATAGTGTTCGTACAGTATTTTTCCTTAGGAAACATTTTATCTCACCTTTCCGAGGGTGTCAATCGTTGCCTAAAATTTTTGTTACTTGGGCTACTTCTGCGCCGTTGGGGGGTGGAGCTTTCGAAAAAGGATCGCGGTAGGCTTACGAAAAGGAAGAAATACTCTATAAACCGCGGCAGATACCAATAAAAAGTCCGCCAGTTTCTTGGACTCCCACTAAGGCCACTCTGGGGTGGAGGGTGTAAGACCCTCCACCCCAAAAGGTTTACTAAGCTAAAAGCTCACCTCTCACACAAGTGAAGCCTTCCACACCTGACTGTCATAAGTGCCGAAATACAATTCATTACCAGCGACAGTGAAACTTGCAACATTAGGAAGACCACTCACTGTTGCCACAGGAACGAGATTAGTGCCCACGGCTTTACTTACAGTACTTACAGTACTTAAAGAAGCTGTATACACCTCTCCATCACTCCCCCGCGCTAGCAAACCACTGCTCAAAGCAGTCATACTGCGGCCATCAAAAGCGTAAACTCTACCCCACTCCCTAAAGTAAATATGAGACTTCGATGTTAAAACATTGCTAGCAGTGTAAATAGCATCACCCAACACCGCTTGCCACGAAGTGCCGGCTCCATGAGACACAGTCCCACCAGTGGTCAACTTTTTGTCACTCAACTTACCCCACTGCTTGCTAGCAGTGTCATACCACCGTAGAGGGGCAGTCACGTTACGATTAGTCCCATTATTAGCTCTAAAGTAAAGTTTCGTTCCCAAGCGAGCCATCCAATAAATACGCTCAAAACCATCACTGTAAGCAGCCGCCTCACTAGACTCAGTGAAGAACTCGCTCCAAGACTTACCATAATCTGTAGATCGCCAAATAGTAGCTCCCGACGAATTACCGTCACTCGCACCACTCGCAAAATACTCTCCCGGGACGCTAGAGTCACACACATCATAAAGATGCACACAAGGCACACCCCCGTTAGCAGCCCACACCCCAGTGAAATCACTTACAAAACTATTAGTCGTGGGAGCGCCACTAGAAGGGTCGATGGAAGGGGCGAACAACTTACCCCCTAAAAGTCTGTAAGTGTTAATTTCCTCAGTTCTGTAAGCACTATAATCAACACCCCACTCTCCAGTAAGTGCGTGCAAGTACGCCACGTCAGTGTGTTTCCCACTAGCGCTACCGCTATTAATGTTGTAGTCACCGTACCCGTAATAGATTTTGTTCTGGTAGGGGAAAAGGGTGTGAAGTGTTCCAGCGTACCCAAAGCTTGCTAAAGCTAGCGCCGAGGGGGCGCTCCCCACAAGACTTGCGACTGTTTGCACTAGGGGAGTGCTGCCGCCCCCTCCCCCAGGTTTCTTCTTTCCGCGCCCCGGTGCAGCAAACGCTGGGGCTGCCGCTATAGGTGCTACCGCGCTCGCGGCTAACACTCCAGCGCCCCGTAAAAGTGTACGGCGTGAAAAATTTGAGGATTGTGTCATAAAAATCATTCCTTAAGAGGGTTCTAAAGACTTATTAGTGATAAATTTTTTTCTCTCTTACAAGAGAAAGCCGGCACGACTCTAGGTCGCATTTAATGGCTTTTCCCACTAAATGGTCCAGTTAACTATCAGTCGAATTCAGTACTTTCTTTACTGTTAAAGAGAATCTGAATAAAACACTCGCGTTGAAATTACTAGAGCTTAAACTAGGTGGTAAAATCACCATATGAATACTAGAGAAAACAACCAGAACTTCTCACCCGAAACGCCACCGCTGCTGTCAAAGAAGACTAAAGTTTTACTCTCCTACATAGCAATAGCAGTGATGATACTCTCTATTTGGCTTACGGTCTTACAGCTATTAGCAATTCACGGTGCTGCAAGACTCTGGCTCACCGCAACAGGGGGATTCACCGTTAGCTTCACCGTCGCAAACTGTATTTCAAGATTGAAGAGGCTAGGGCTCTAGAACCCCCCTAAGGAGTAGAGCATTACTCGCCCTGAAGTTTAGCTACTTCCTCCCCAACGCCCTGCGAAAATAACATCAAAGTACTTTACCGACTGCTGTCTGTAAAGCATTTTTTATAATGTTCTGATACTCACCAGAAAGTACTTCATCTTCCCACAAGTCGATGAGAGTCGCTTTTAATTGTTCTCTCGCTAATCGTCTTTTCAACTCGTGTTTAGTGGGCCCACTTTTTAAAAGCCCCAAATTCTTATAGCTCATTTCTTCTCTATCACTCACCCGCGAGTGCGTGGCGAAGTCTTGTACTTCAAACGCTACTTTTGCTTCAGGAAGCCACACGTCTAATTCTAGAAAGCTATTCGCGGTCGTTTTTAGGATGCGCTTTCTTTCAAGAATTTCGCCCTTGTAAATTGTAGAAATATAATCCACAACGATCTTTTCTAAGTTCGAAAAAGGTTTAGAGCATTTATAGCAAATTCTGCCGGAAGCCTTGTCTTTAAAAGAGCATTCCCACCGGTGGCCTTTCACACAAATCCACCCCGCCTTCTGACGAGACCCTGAAGTGAAGTCTTCGGGAGTGAAAATATTTCTCTCAAAATCGAACTCTTTCACATGGTGAGGGTACTTGCTAGAAAAATCATTAAAACCAGCAAGAACTTTGTTCCCAGAGCAAAAAGGGCAGCCGACACCTCCGGCTCTATTCAAAAGCTCTGCCACCCACTCATGATGGCACTTACCTAGCCACCACACTTTTCTTTTAGGGGCGCCAATAATATGAGAGAAGTTGATTCCATCGTTCTTGGTGGGGTGAAGCTCTAGAGCTAATTCTGGAAATCTAGATAAAAAATCGTTAAACCCGATTAAAAGTTTGCTGCTAGAACAGTACGGACAACCGTGGCCTTCAGCCCTAGTCTTAACAGCAGCCGACCACTCATGCTTTAAAGAACAGAGCCAAGTAACCTTTTGCGAAATGTTAACTAAGGTTAGATCTTCTCTAGTTTCTTTAAGCAAGTGAGGGAATTTTGTTGCAGCATCATTGAAGCCTGGAAGTATTTTCTTCCCTGCACAGTAAGGGCAGCCTTTCCCTACTTTTTTCAAGTTAAGGGGAGTTTTGTAGGAGTGATTTAGTGGGCACTTCCACCATATCTTGTCTGGACCCCTAGCCTCTAACGGCGCAAGAGTGTTAGCTTCGTCATCCCATTCCGAAAGCAATTCGGGGGTCAACCAATTATTTCGCTCATAAGTCATAAGAGTATTGTAACTAGCCCCTCAGGGGAATTTTAACTCTTACTTAACGGAGTAGGGCAGCCGTAACGGCTGCCCTACTCCGTAGTTTTTTCACTTATGACACTTGTAATAATCAAGCAGCGTGAGCGCAACCCCAGGGCTGCAAGCCTAATTGATCATACAGCTTATTAGCGATGGTGATTTGCTCGGCGCGGGATGCTAAGTCA
>JANKYG020451637.1:0-33699 GCA_026541955.2 Simalia boeleni
CACGATCCGTAGATGTCCGTTCTCGACGTACTAATACTCGAGAGAGTTTGTGCGCCGTTAAGTCCGATAGCGGATAGCTCCGATTTTTTAAACCAGAGGTCGCCGGTAGGATTCGTATACTTAATATTCTCCGAGTACGGACCGGCGGTCTGTCCGTAAGTCTCCATAGGTTGCTGGTCGAGCGGAGCTTGGAGGGCGCGTTTAACGGACTCCATTACTACCCACTGGAGGGTATCGAAGTAAGCCGGACTATTATTAGCCTTGTCGTCGAGGTCGATACTCGATCCTTCAGCTATTAGTCGGAGACGGTTACTAGCGAGCTTGAGTAAATAATTTGCTCGGTTTGTGTCAGTCGGAGCTTGCCAGAAGTTAGTTAAGTCGACGTCGTTCGCGTACGCGTTAGGCGACTCGACCGGTACGGTTATTCCTGTTGGATCAGCCATTACGAACCTCCTCCGCTATTTATAATCCCCTGCCTGCCTTGTAGCTCGATCCGTCGAGCGGCTAGCTCCTCCGCCTCGCGGATACTTACGCCGAGCATACGATAACCGGCGATAGTACCGATAAGCTCCGGCATAGCCGTAGCGATTTTACCGATAGCGTCTCCGGCGGCGCCGACGTCGAGTTGGAAGATAGGCTTCCACGCTGGTACTAAGTCGTTCATAGCGTCCGGTACGTTATCTATCTCGTCGATAGACATACGGAGTGTTATGGCAATATTTTTAATCTGGTTACCGAGTTCGTCCTGCCAGTTAGCCGCCTCTAGGAGGAGGTCGTCCGACATAGCGGATAGGCTCTCGGCGCTCGTAGGATTACCGGTCTCATATCCGAGGTTACGGAGCGTGAGGGCGGTCTCGGCGCAGAAGTCGCGAGCCTTGTCCTTTTTAGCGGTCTCGAATCCGTCGATAGACATTTGCGCGAGCTGTCCGACTGTCGGAGAGTCGCCGTCCTCGTCTTTATTTACGACCCATACTTTACCGATAGAGCTATCGAGACCAGAGTCTTTTTTAGCGCCCTCGGCGATACCGAGCATATAGCGTTGCGGATAGCTATAAAACTCCTCGGCGATTTCCTCGCGGCGCTTTTGGCGTCCGACTTCCTGGATAATACGGCGAGCGGTTTTAGTTAGGCGAGACTTACCGAGCGGCTGTTTAGCGCTGGCTCGGTGGGTAAGCGGTAATAGTAGCGTCCGGCGAGTCGGGTTAGTTACAAGCTCGACAAGCGTACGATCCTCGAATATAGCCGTGTAGCCGGGAGTAAATACGATAAAGTCTGCAGGCGCGAATCGAGGACCGCGTTTAACGGTTAGCGCGGCTTGAGGCTCCGCCCAGCGAGTAACGGCGAGACCCATCTTTAAGAGTCCCGAGCGCTGGTCGATTACGCCGGTAGCTTCCTCGGCGGTAAAAGGAATAAGGATTTTAGGGTGGTCGGGGTCGTCGTCCGGGTTATCGGCGACGGCTACGAACGCGCATCCGGCGATAGAGGTATCGTGCTTACCCTGGCTAATAACGCTATTGGCGTTAATTTGAGTAAAATAGTTATTCACTCCGAACGTATCTTTAGCGAATCCATCGAATACTACACGGTCGGATAAGGTATTTACGGCGCGAGACGCCCACCCGATACCCGGGCGGTGGTGGAGCATTTTACGAGGGGTCGAGATACCGAAGTCGCGAGTATCGTGGTCGGCTTCGTAGTACGCGTATTTATTAGCGACTTGAGGCTCGTAGAGAGCTAAAGTCCGCAATAGCTTACTCGCTATCGCTTGTGCTTCTCTCTCGCGTGGATCTACTATCGGCTCTACTTGCATTTTCGTCCTTTTTAAGCCGGTAGAGCCGCGCCGTACGCGTAATTTATATTAGGTTTATTATACCAGATATTGTAATTGTAACATAAGAGGATTGACTAGAGGTTATCTAGCTCCGTTAGTCGTACGAACGCACCGGGATTACCCTTACGGTAAACCGCCTCCGCCGATATACGAGGGACGTCCTGCCACTTGTCGTCGCGGATTACGAGAGCCTCGACAAGCATATCGAGTACGGAAGTTACTCGGTTATCGAGATCCGCGCGGACGTTAGTGCCGAAGTAGATAATAACCTCGAGCGCTATCGGCTTTAATATACGAGCGCGAGTCTGCATACGGACTTGGATTAGGGCGCTATCTTGCCAGTCCTTAAAAGCCTTGCTCGGTATCGAGGCGCCGGAGCGTGTTCGAACGCGGCTATTTTTCTTACTCGGTACGTTACCCTCTAATCTTAGCTCTACGATATTTTGCGACATAAGGTTTTTTGCTCTTTTCCGACTATAAGTACCTCTGTTATTTAACGTAATTGTCGAGTAATCCGTTACGAGTGCGGTATCCCTCCGTAACAATAGAACAATCGCACCCGCGATGCCGAGCAAAAATCTGTCCGCTAATCTCCGACCCCTCGTACGATCCGGCGAGCTTAGCGCACCAGTCGCAAGTCTCGCCGTTTAGTCGGCGGATAACGCGCGTACGCTTACCGGACTGTCGAGCGTTATGCGTCGCGTCCGCTTGCGCCTTGCTCGCCATAGAGTCGAGATAATTACGGACCAGGAGAGGCAAGCCGAGAGCGCCTGCAGAGATACTCGCCGCCGCGACTTTAGATAAGCCATAATAGCGGTCGTCAATGCCGGGACCGGTCGTATGCTCTATCTCGTAATCGTAGGCGTTCATATTATAGACCTTAGCGTAAACAGCCGCGCCGACCTCCCGGAATAATATCTCTTGATTAAGCTGGCGAGTCTCCGGGTCTATCTCCGGGTTATTTATTACCGCCATAGCCGCCATTACTTTTTTAACGATAGTATCGTTTAATCCGGCGTAGTCCATTAGAACCTCCAGTCCGCTATCGTCTTTTTAATATCCGCGACGAGCGTCGAGGCTTGCTCAATACGGCGCTTAGAGTAGACCGAGCCTCGAGCCGGATCTTTAGTAGCGGCTAGGACGTCGATAAACTTAGAGGCTTGGAGGTCGGTTAGAGCGTGGGTAATCTCGTCGATTGTCCCGGCGGTTTTTACTATCTCAGCGTCGGCGGTAACTATGCCGCTCGCGACTAGAATCTCTTTGACCTCTTTAAACTCCTTCGTCTTTTTGACGACGAGATCCTTAATAAACTTACTCTGATTTTCCGACGCCATCTGCTACTACCGTTTCTGTTTCTTTAATATCGACCGTAGCGATACCGGATTTTAGTCTACCGTCTTTATCCTTAAACTCGGCGGCTAGCTCGAATCGATATACCGTCTCGCCCTTATCGTTTTTAACCACTTTAGGTGTTGCCCAGTCCTCGGATAGGCTCTCGGCTTGCTTTTTAGTCATAATTTGGACTTCGCCGGAGAACTTATTTATATACGGATAGACTTTACTCATACGTTTATTTTACCACAAGCACTAAAAACGCCCCACCGGAGTGGAGCGCTTTTATGCTAATTGCCGAGATTAGCTAGCTACTGGCTTTTCGATGAGGCTAAACGCGCTACCGTCGAAGATAACGAATCCGAGTACCGCTTCCGCGCGGATTGCGATTTCGTTAGTTCGCTTAAGGTCGCCGTTGCCGTCTGGATCACCATACTCGATAGTCTCGAGAGGTACGTTACGAGCGACACCCCACTGGAAGGCGTTAAAGTCACCCATCAGCGCTTGGACGCGAGCGTCCTCCGCACCGAGTTCCTGGCGACCGGAGACCGTATCGCTAGCGGCGGCTTGTAGACCCTGGAAGTTATCGAACCCGAATCCGAGACCCAGCTCTGGGTAGAGCTTGACGCCGTTGTTATCGCGCTTACGAGCGAGTTGTCCGGCGAATACTGGGTCGAACCCGATACCAGTCGCGGTATAACCGGCGGTCTGGAGGTCGAGAGCGGCTTCCTCGATGTCCGCGTCTGGGTCGTTAGACGCTACTACACGTCCGACGCCGTTACCGCTACGAGTAAAGTACTCGCTGACAGAGTTGGCTACGTCTCCGGTCTTAGGGTTGATACCGTGGATCGCGATTAAGTCTAGGGCGCGAGACAGAGCGATAGCGATGTTGGCGACTAAGCCATCGACGATACCGGTCTGGTAATCCTCATCTTCCCATAGGACTTGGTTGCTAAATCGGTAAGTAACCTGGACGGTATAAGTCTTACCGGTCTTTTTGGTAGGAGTACCATCGTTAGACGACTTGTCGTCGCCTTCGCCGACTAGCTCCGCTTTCGGAGTACCTGTAAAGGTAAAGTAGTCGGTCGATCCGACCTTAATTTGCGGATCTTGTGGAGCGAGTTTAGAGAGGACGCCACCTCGGATGTTTTTGACCCACGTATCGCCCTGGTGGTTGGCGAGGTCTAGTGCGTCGGTGTAAAGCGGATTACCCATAGCTTTAAAATTCCTTTGTACGTTTAAATGGTAGTTTAAGCGTCAGAGCTATTGCGACCGAATAAATTACGCGCGATGCTTTTCGAGTCTCCCGACTTTTTATCGTCGTTACCGCTCGGCTTGCCGTGTTTTGTCACGACTACCTTTTTACCGCCTCCGACTTTAGACAGCTTTTCTGCTTGCTCTCTAAGTTTATCCTCGGAGTCGCCGGTTAGGAACTCTTGGGCTTCGTCCGATAGCTTAAATTCGCTAGCTATTTTGACCTTAGTCGCGCCGAGCTTAGCCGTCGTGACTTCGGTAGAGAGTTCGCCTATCTTGGTGTCCTTCTCTTTTAGCTTAGTTTCATACTCGGATTTAATCGAATCGACCTTACCGGCTGTTTCCTTAAGCGTGTCGTAATCGGCGTATTTGCCGCGCTCGCGCTCAAGACGTTTCTCGATAATGCCGTCGACCTCGCTCTGCGGAAGTATCTTTTCGGATACCTCTACGAACTTACCGTCGCTATCTTTTGTAAAGTAATCAGTCATCTCCGCTTTTCCTTTCCGAGGCGTAACTCGTTTTTTCTGACTTATCCTAAATATACCATAACCGAATTGATTACAACAACATTTTTGAGTAAATTATTTACTCTGGCAATTATCGGCGGTGGTAAATATCGCAATAAACTTGGTATCGACGATAGCCGCCGATTAGGTCGTCGAGCGAGACGATAGAGTTTACGTCCGCGTGAGTAACATCGTTATTCAGCGCTAAAAGTTCCGGGAGCCGGTCGCCGATTACGTTAGCTAGGTTACTAGCTTCGAGCCGAGACGACTTATGATAGACCTCGATTAGGATCTCCGCCCGGTCGAGTACCATAGCCTCGCGAGCGCCGCGAGTCCGGTCGACTAGGACGTAACTCTCCGGCGGAGTCTTAGCCTTTTCGCCAGAGACCGGTACGCCGACGAACGTCTTAAGCCAGTCGATAACGATTACTTCGAGATTTTCATTACTAGCCATTGACTGCCTCCGCGCGGACGTAGCGATTCCAGCGAGTAGGCGTATTCTCTTCCATAAAGACGACGCTATCGCTATCTAAGTGAAAGGTCTTACCGTCCCATACGATGTCCGAGTCGGATACGTCGCCGTCGAACGCTTTAGGTAGATGGATACGCACCTGGTCGCGGCTTTGCTCGAGCGCTTGTTGCTCCCGGGCGTTAGCTGGCTCGGTAATAGGCGCGATTAAACAATCCTCGACTTCGATATTAGTAACGGTCGGGACCGGATTACCCATAGCGTCCGGATCTCCCGGAGTCTGCTTAGCGAACGTTAGTTTAATACCCTTCATATCGTTTATTTTACCACCTTTTAGCCGTCCGACAATTCGCTCGGCAAAATTACCCCCATAAATTCGGCATTTATACGGCGGAGTCTGCAATTTCAAAAGGAAGGGGACCCTCCCCCCCTGTTATCTTTAAAAAAGTTAGGTTGATTATTTTCGATATTTTATTTAAAAAAATAATAATATTTTCCTATTTATCGTAGCTCCGGAGCGCCTTTAAAGCTCTAATGTTATACTTTTATTAGTAAAGAATGGAGTTTATATGCTAGTTACGATAGACGGCGCACGTTACGTTAAAGAAGATACTAAAACAAATAGCTCGATCGGAATAGGTATTACTACTCACGATCGGAATAAGTTAGCGGCGTCGACGGTAGCTAAGATCCGAGAGCTTACGCCAGGCGCTAAGATCGTAGTCGTCGACGACGCCAGCGTCCAGCCGGTACAGATAAAAGACGTTATCGTCTACCGATTCCGTAAGAACGTGGGGATAGCTCGAGCTAAAAACAAATGTCTCGAGTTACTAAGCGATTGCGATAATATCTTCCTATTCGACGACGATACTTACCCTATTAAGCCCGATTGGTTCGTACCGTACGTCGCTAGTAGCGAGCCACACCTTATGTATCTATTCGAGTCCTGGTCGTCGGGTAATCCGGTCGGCGACGATAAGATCCTTTACGAGGACGGCTCGATCGTAGCACACCAACACGCTAGGGGTTGTATGATTTACGTCGATAGGACGGTACTCGATAAGGTAGGCGGTATGGATATACGGTACGGCAAGGCTATGCACGAACACCTCGACTGGAGTAATAGGATCTTTAACGCCGGACTTACGAGCTACCCTTATATGGACGTCGTAGGTAGCGAGGAGCTTATCCACTCTATGGACGAGCATCAGGAGGTAGCTAGTAGTATACCGAGGGTCGAGCGCCGATTACTTGCCCATAATAATAACCAGCTACTCGCCGAGAGCGAGGGATCGTCGGCTTACGCTCCGTATGGTAAGAACTTAGTCCTTACGAGTTACTTTAGCGGCGTCGTAGATCCGCAACGTAACGAACGCTGGATCGCCGATCATAAGGCGGTAGAGAAGCTAGAGTATAGCGTACAGAGCCGAGGCTTAGAGTTCGACCTTATCCATAACTGTTTTGATCTCCCTAACCTTACGACTATTAGCGGATCGCCGTATTTCGAACGGTGGCTTAAACAATACCAGTATTTACGCGACCATAGGGAGGTCGAGCTAGTATTCGTTACCGACGCGACCGACGTCGATATGCTCTTTAATCCGTTCCCTAATATGGACCGTAATACGCTCTATATCGGAGACGAGCCTACCGAGACGCTTAGTAATAAGTGGCTTCAGACGAGGCACTTAGAGCCGACGGTTAACCAGTTCTTTAGGGATAATCCGGATCTCCCTTTACTTAATTGCGGCGTAGTCGGAGGCTCTAGGCGCTTCGTTATGGAGCTATGCCACGATATATACGCTTACTACATTAAGCATCCTAATGAGTCGACCGAGATGGGCGTTTTTAATTATCTTATGCATACTAAATACGCCGGAGTAATAGATTACGGTCGGCACGTTACTACCGAATTTAAAAAGTACGAGAGACGCTCTAATGCGTGGTTTAGGCATAAATAGGAGGTTATTATGGCTGGAGTATCAGATATAGAGAATAAACACGTTATCCGCGATTGGCTAATTAAAAATAGGCGCGAATTTAAGCGAGTCCTCGATATTGGCGCCGGGGTAGGGACGTACGCTCTAATGGGTCGCTTTCCGGAGCAACACTGGACCGCGATAGAGGTATTCGAGCCGTACGTCGATATGTTTAACCTAAGAGGTAAGTACGATGACGTATTCGTCGACGATATACGGAATAGCAATCTACTCGACGACTATAACCTTATAATTGCCGCCGATATGTTAGAACACCTCCATAAGGACGAGGCTAAAGCCGTTATTACCAATATCCTTGCCCACGCCGAGCAGGTTTTAATAGCCGTACCGATAATCCACCACAATCAGGAGCCGGGACCGGAAGGCAACGAGTACGAGCGTCATATCGACCATTGGCATCCGGAGGAGATGAGGCTTTTACTTAAAGATCGGATTATATCCGAGATTACCGGCGACGTCGTAGCGTACTTCCTTATACAGGGCGATTTATGAGAATAAGCGTCGCTATAATGGCGCATCCGAGCCGGAGTACCGAGGCTAATAGCTTGGCGCTTCAGCTAGGACAATATCCGTTTAGCGACGCGGCGATTATATGGGACGAGCGTAATAGCGAGTGGGATACAGGTTACCGATCGCTTAAATACGGCGCCGGGCGTAGCGATTGGCATTTAGTCCTTCAGGACGACGCGCTACTTACGCCGGATCTCTACGATAACCTCTTAAATATAATTACTGCAGTACCGACTAAAACGGTAGTATCGCTCTATACCGGCAAGGTACGTCCGCTCGCCGATCGAGTAAAAGAGGCGGTCGATAAAGCTCCGGACGGATCGTTCTTAAATCACTATATGCTTATGTGGGGCGTCGGGATCTTATTACCGAGCGATCATATAGAGCCTCTGCTCGATTTCGTCTCCGATCCTAAATACGACGATACAGCTTACGATATTCGGGTCGGTATGTTTTACCACCGGAATAGGCTACCGATTTACTACGCTATTCCGTCGCTCGTCGACCATAACGACGATCTCGGGAGTTTAATAGGTAACGATTACGATAAAGAGCGTCGGGTCGCACACAGGCTCTCTAAACGCGCCATTACTTGGACCGATAAGGTTATAGATCTCTAAATACCAAAAAGCGCCCAGGTGCTAGGCGCTTTCGGGGTTAAACTACACCTCACGAGTATAGTTGCTGGCGACCGGCTCTCATAACGCCGATTTGCGTAATTGGCTTTTGTGCCGCCAGCTCTTATTTTTCGTTATACGGAGCGCCGGGTAACTTAGCCGGTTCGGTTAACGATTTATCGACGGTAATCGGACGAGCCTCGCCTTTTTCGCCAGCCTTGCGGTATCCGGCTATATTTACCGTCTTAGTCTTAATATTCGTTTCCTTATAGCGGTAGTAGTTTTTATGGATCTCGACGTTACGGAGTAAGTCGCCGATTAGACCGTAAAATATCATACCGCCGGATAGTAGATCTAGGAACGCCTCGAGACCGCTCTCCGGCTTAGCGTTAAATCCGAACGCCGACGTCTCGGCTATCCATAGAGCGACGCCGACTAGTAGGATTACAAAATACTTATTCTTCGGGAGTTTCATCTTGAGACCCTTCTGCGATTTCGGGGAATCGCTCCTCCATAGCTTTTTCGAACGCCGCCTCTTCCTCCTCGGTATAGACGACTGGCGGATATTCCTTACCCTCGACGACCATCTCGTAGAGCTTAGTAATACCGGTAGAGTATAGCCGTATATCCGGACGTTTAATCGAGATACCAGTCTGCTCTTTAGTTTCGGGATCTCTTAGGATCTTGCTCGAGCCGGGGAAGATATAGTAATCTTGCTCGAATCGTAATCGGTCTAGGTAGTTATCGAGCCACTTTTGCGCGGCTTCGTCTTTAGGGTTAGGTGGCATCATACTATAAATCCTCCTTTATATATTGCGCCTCTGCTTGGTTTAATAATCGGATAATATCGCTAACTTGCTTAGCCTTCCACGCTTTATGCGTAAAATCGAGATACTCTCCGGCGGTAATCGGCTTGCCGTCGCGTTCTAGCGGGTGGAACGCCGGTAGCATATCGTAAAGATCGAACGGAGTCGGCTCTCGGAGGATCTCCTCTACCCTTTTATGGTAGCGCTTATAGCTGGACCGGAATGGCTCGGGGTGGTCGACTATCCAGCCGGTTTGCTTTACGCGTCGTCCAAACACATAAATTGCTCGGGCGTTATCGCTTTTAAATACGAATACCGGTAATCGACGGTGCGCCCAGGCTATCGCGTCGGCGGTTTTAATATGTCTTACTCGATCGTCTCTCATAACTATGTCCTTATCTCCGTTACCGGATTACATTGTTTATCGCACTCGGTACAAAAATCCCGATACTGGATAAGCGGCTTTTGCTTATCGTTATAGCTCGAGAACGGTTTAGTGAGGGGTTTACCCTTAAATAGCGTCTTACCGATAACCGGCGCATTATGGCAGTAGGATCTCGTCCGATACCACATACGCTTACCGGCGTCGTAATTGAATCCCTGCCGGACATAGTACCAGTTACGGATCTTGCGGATTAGATCCTCGAGCCGTTTCATAGTAGCGCCCTCTGCTCTCCGGCTTTAAGCTCGGCGATAGTCTTGTGGTGGCGCTGCCACTCTTCTTTAGTTAAATTGTATCCGAGAGCGCCTTCCCAGTATTGCTCTAGGATACCGCGTTTTACTAGGACGTCCGGATTAGTCGGGAGATATTTATGCTCCTCGTTCTGGATCTTGGCGCGGACACGTTTAACGTTATCCTCGCGCGGTAGATCGAGTAAGCGGCGGACGTGGACCGTACCGTTATCTAGCTCGCTTACGCCGTACCAGCGTTGCCATATTATGATTAGGAGCGCTATATCGCTATTACGAGCCTCGATACCCATATACTTAGGATTTTCTCGTAGGATCTGCTCGACCATATTTTTAAGCCTCGGGACGGACGGACTCGATGTAATCGGATTTACCGGAGGCGGTGTTATCTCGGGCATATTATTTTCTCCCCTTTTCTGCGCCTAGATCGTAGGTGCTATTATCTTTTCGCGTTACTCGGAGCGCCATAATACCGGCTTTATTCATAGCCCGGCATACGTCGTCGCGATCGTCGAAGAACATATCGAGTTTTAGCTCGAGCGCGAGTTTTACCTTTAGCTCCGGCGACTCGCTCGGGTGCTTAAACTCGACGGCGTGGATATTCTCTCTCTTAAATGGATACTGTAGTCGCTCGACCGCCTCTATTACAGAGTCCGGCGTATGGTTAGCGCCGACGGCGGATATAACGTGTAGCTCCGCTCCCTCTGATATAAAAGCCGACGCCATAAAGCTACACTCGTCTTTAAAGTGGCTTAGGACTTGCCAGTAATCGAATCCGATACGTTTCATTATTTAGCCTCCGCTACGAATAGATCGGGACTAGCTTTTATATTAGATCCGTCCGGCTTTATTAAGCCGTTGCTACGGAGTCGGCTAAGGTACGAGCTAAAAGATCCGCTAGTCGGAGTAATTTCGGCGGCGTCGCCTAGCTCTTGTCGACTTACCGATCGAGGATATTCCTGTACGAGATAATCGAACATACGGCGCGCGCCTCCTCCGAGATTATTGGACCACATAGCTAGAGTCTCCTCGGTAGTTTGTGGCTCGGTCGGAGTAACGCCGACGAACTCGAGTCCGGCTTCAGATATAGATAGCTGACTATCTTCCTCGACTAAATATCCGGCGCTCCGGAGTCTTGATAGATAACTACTAAAACTGCCGCTCTTAGGAGACATTTTAGCCATAAGCGCGAGCTGGGATCGAGTAAACGTCATAGGGTATCGGCTAGCTAGTACGTCGAGCATACGCTTAGCTCCGCCGGTAATCGGCTTTAAAGCGTCCGGCAGTAAGTGAGTATCGTCGACCGTAGTCTTATCTACCGTATACGTCTTAGTAACTTTTTTACCAAGCGCCTTGCTTGTAATTTCGTGGATCATACCCAGCGCCTTTATATGATCGTCGACTACTACGGTTTTAATCTCCGGTTTAGGCTGTGGCGCTGTGGCGCTCTGCGCTTTTACGAGCCGGTTATTTTCGCGAGTTAGCTTCGATACCTTGTCTTTTAGACTCTCGAGGGTTTCGGCTTCCTCCCTTGCCTCTTTAGGTAGATCTGCTAATTTACCGAGGAGAGCTTTAATCTTATCGGTCGGAGGGGTCGTACTAGTTAGGATACGGTCGCCAGCTTTAGGGTGGCTCGTATTTACCGCTCCGACGGTTACCTCTTTAACCTCGTCGGATATAGCCGGACCGAAGGCATAAAAGCTACCCGGCGCGAGATTACGGAGCGAGAGAGCGTCCTCTTTATTCGTAAAGCCCAGCTCCTCGGCTGCGCGCTTACGGTCGATGTCGAGTCCGGTACGTCCGATTAGCTTATTATTCATTTCGGCTACGGCGTCTTTATGTAATTTAGAGATACGCTGAGTAGCGAGTACGGCGCAGTATCCTCTTTTACGTCCGCGAGTTGCTAGATCTATTACCGCTTCCATAGCCTCGCTGGAGCCGGTCTGTGGCGCGAATACGTGCGCCTCGTCGATTACTACGATAACCGGATGCCATAGAGATTTAGGCGCGTTAACCATAGCGGACAGGAATAGCCGTACGAAGCGTTTACGATCTTGGTGTGATAGCTCGTAAAGGTCGACGATTGCCGAGACGTTTAGCTCGAGCAAGCGTTTAGCTAGTAGAGCCGCGCTCCGAGGATCTGCCGCAGTATCGCCGTCTTTACCGGCTAAAATATAGTCGTACTGCTCGCGAAGCGTCGAGAACTCTCCCTCGAGATCTATGATTATCTGCTGGACTTTACCGTGAGACTGCTCGAGTAATCGCCGGATTAGCCAGGATTTACCGCCTCCGCTATTCGCTTGGACTAAAAGTCGCGTGTCGATTAGCTTAGCGAGGTCGATAGATCCACCGTCCCCGATTATTATTTTATCTGCCATATCAGTCTCCGCACTCCTTAAAGCCGTCCTCGTAAACGCGGTGGCGACAACGGTATCCGAGTTGCTCCTTATGACAGCCGAATAAGCCGAGATAAATACCTCTTAACCACGTTGCTATTTTTAGTCGTAACATTATACGTCCTCCTTTTTGTATAAATTACTTATCCAGAGAGCCTGTTTAGTCGGGCGATCGACGCGCTTTATGATCCCTCGGGACGCTGCGCGTTTAAAAGCGCCTCCGAGTGGCGAGTAGTCGTCGAGACCGTAGCCTGCAGACTCTAAAAAGATAATGACCATATCCGAGACGATATACTGGTTATCTCGAGCTAGAGCCTCTAGTAGCTTATCGGCGGCGTCGCGCCACGCTTGAGACTTACCGTCCATTTACGACTACCCTCTCGAACGATAAGACGATACAATCCTTGCTAAAGGATTCGTTACTTAGCGTTATCTTACCCTTAAATCCAGGATCGTTAGATTTTGCGTATTCAATAGCAAGCCGGACGGCGTGGACTTGGCTCTTTTGCTTAGAAGGTAGAGCCGGATAAACCGCCGATAGCATACGGTCGCGGTCGATTACGACGATTATCTTTTTCACTATCGGTTCCTCATATAGCTCGATATAGGACCGGCGGTCGGCTCGTCGATGTCATTACGAGATACGCTACCCTCGTAGATAATCTCGCCTTTTTTATATAGCCGGGCGGTAAGTACTTTAGTGCGCTCGTTTAGATTAAGCGCTACGTCATCGTACGGCGGAGCCTTCTTAATCTCTTCGGCTTTATTCTCAAGCGCTTGACCGACGTCTTTTAGTATCTGACCGATTAGACCGAGGATAGTAAATACTAAGAACGGCGAGAGGATACCTCCGACGATAGCGATAGTTATTAAAAATGCTTGTATTGCGGCGTCCATTACTTCTTACCTCTGCCCTTATTAAATCGACGGAGCGCCGCGTTAACGGCTATCGTCTCGTTTTTTATGATAATTTTGCGACCGATACCCTCTATCTCCGGCGTAACGATATGGGCGCCCTCGAGCATAGCTATGATCCGTACGGCTTTACTATATGGCATCGCGATACGACGCTGGAGTACGATAGGCGATACGGAGCCGGTCTGTACGATTACTCGGGTAGCCTTAGCTACGTCGTCCCGGGTTACCGGCTGATTTAATACGCGTCGTATATCCATTACTTAAGCCTCTCCGCTTTTTGTTGCGATACTATTGCCTTAGTTACCTTGTGCGTAAGCGTTATCGCTCCAGAGTCGTAATTATGTAGGACTTTACCGGAGTATCGTTTACCCATATCGGTTTTAGCCGAATAGCTATACCAGAAGTGGCGCGGTAGCTTGGTATGAGGCGTCTTACGAATAATCTTTATCTCCGCGACATCGTGCCGGTAATTTACGCTTAGGCTTACGATAAGCATATTATTTACCGTATATCGCGTTATATTTTGGTAGCTCGAAGTCGTCCCGGGCGGTTGCTCGGTCTAGGAACGTGGGATCGGTTAGCGCATTTAGGAGGATAAGCAACTCTCGCAACTGTTGCTTATCGGCTCGTCGACGCGCTAGCCAGTCCCGGATCATTTAGTCCTCCTTAACCTCGACCTTTTTAGCGGTCGCTTGTTTTTTCTTAGGAGCGCTGGACTCCGGGCGGTCGTCCTCTAAAAAGGCGGTCGCTAGCTCATCTGCAGGCGTATTAAGCATACTGTCTAGGTCGTCGTCGGATATTTCCAGCTTATCGGTTACGATGGCGGTAGTAGCTTCGTCCTCGATGTCGAGTAGGTTGGCGACGTCCTTATTAGCTTTACGATAAATCTCGGCGGATTTAGTCATTTTCTTAAAGTCCTCCGGACTAAGACCGACTAGGTAATCAAGTACCGAGTTATAGTTTACCGGGTCGACCGGTTGCATAGACTCCGGTATTACGACCGGCGTCCGAGGCGCTTTATCGCGCTTAATTTTATCTAGTATACCCACGCATCCCTCCATTCTGATTTGCGTTACCTCTTGGTAGTTCTAATAATACTAAACGGTATACCGTTAGTCAATACTATTCTGGTTATTTAGCCGGATAATCCCGAGCTGGTGTTCCAGCCGGTGCTTTTCCGACGCGAGTAAGAGTTGATTTAACGCTATCTCCGCGAGGCGCTTAGACAAGTCGTCAGGGGACGGAGCGCTCTTACGCTCGAGATACTCCGCCATTGAGATGACTTCTCCTGTCACTAAAAGGTTACCTTGCCGCTAGTGGCGTCCATCGTGCCGAGCCGCTTTGCGTCTCTGACTCGCAGACTTAGGTAAATCCGAGTTAGGATTAAAGATAGTTTTTTCATAGTTAGACCCTCCATCAGCCGAACTTAGTGTTTTTGTATTAAGTAGCGGTAGCTTTTCAATCCAGCGCGTAAGTTGGTTACATCGCGGACATCGCTTAGCGGCGCGTCTTAATACTTTAAGTTGTACCGTGTTTAGATCCACGCTGTCAATAGCATAAGCGCATTTATCGTTACCGCACTCGAATACGCTATTAGATTCCACTCGGATTACCCTGGGTAGCTCGTTTAGAGCGGACCGGCGAGCTATTTAAATGCTCGATAACCGCGTCGGTAATCTCCTCGGTAAGTCCGTTCTCCCAGTCGGTACGGAATAAATCCTGCCCCCATAAAAAGTCCGAGCTATCGTCTAGGATTGCGTAGCGCCGGGCGCCGGGGTGTCGCTCGAGCCACTCTTTAATCTCGAAGCCGCGATAGACTATACCCCATATAGCGCCGCGCTGGAGGTCGGCAGTTACGTCGAAGAACTCGCATACGTTCTCCTCCGCCCACTTCTTACTATCCGGGAATAGACGCCACGACGACGATAATACGACCTTACAGCCGGTCTCGGCTATGATCCGACGGACTCGATCCGCTAGCTCCGGCTTGATACCGATAAACTTAGTATCGCCTTGCCGCTCCCGGGTCTTACGGTTATTACATACGCCGTCTATATCTAAAAATAGTACTTTAAAATGTTCGCGTTTCACTTAAAAATATCCTCTCGAATACGTCTCTTATTACGTTAGTGGTTACAGCGTTACCGAGCATCTTATAGCGCTGGGTATCCGTCATAAGCTCGCCGTCGGCGCCGGTAGCCGTCCAGTCGTCCGGGAACGCTTGGAGGCGCTCGCACTCGCGCGGCGTTAGGCGGCGGAGCCGGTTATCTTCGGAGACCGTGTAGATATTCATACCGGTATCGAGCGTCGGAGCGACGTTACTTACCCGACCGCGCCGAGACTTGCTATTTACCATAGCGAGGTTTACCGCGTCGCCAGGATAAGCGTAGTCGTAGCCGAGATTAGTCGCCTCCGGTATCTTTACCCCTTTAACCCCATTTTTCTCCGGGAGATTATCACGTTTGACGATATTTTTAATTGTTGCTCGGCGGATAGGTAGTACTTCGGGTCGACTCGATCCTCTAAGATGTCCGATAATAATAACTCGGTCTCGGTTCTGCGGAACGCCGGAGTCTGTGCTGTTAAGCACTTGCCATTGGCAATCGTACCCCAGCTCCGTAATCGTAGCGATGATGGTCTTAAAAGTTCGTCCGCCGTCGTGAAGGACAAGCCCTTTAACGTTCTCAAAAACGAATAGTCGAGGTCGTTTTGCTCGCAAAATTCGCGCAAGGTCGAAGAAGAGAGTACCTCGGGTATCGTCGAATCCGCGCCGGTGTCCGAGGATACTAAACGCTTGACAGGGGAAGCCGCCGACGAGGACGTCGAAGTCCGGGAGATCCTCCGCCACAATCTTAGTAATATCCCCATAATTCTTTACCCCCTTATAATGTTTTTCGTAAACCGATATAGCAGTTTTATCTATCTCGCTGTAGCCGATATGCTGGACCAGGCTATTAGTGGATCGAGCCGCGTTATCTATGCCGACCTCGAAGCCTCCGATACCGGTAAAGGTACTAAAGACGCGGAGCATTAAAGTTTCCAGCCTCGAGGACTGGCGCTCTGCCAGCGAGCTATCGTACGGTTTAGCGCGGTAATCTTATCCTGGTCGTCCGGGCGCTTGTCTCCGGACTTACGGCGCTTATAGATATTGGCGAGCGTTTTTTTAGCTTGGCGGATACCGATAGCTTTTTGCTTTTCGAGATTTATCATTTCGTTACTCCGAGAACGTTCTCTTTATAGTAAACCGTTGGTCGCTTACCGTTTATTAGCGCTTTAGCCATATACTTTTGAGATATACCCTTCCGGTCGGCGAACTCGAGTAACTCGATAAAGCCAGCCATACTATTTTTGTCGATAAACTCTTTAGCTTTACGGACGTAGTACTTCTGGTATTTACCGAATCCGAACTTTACGAGTCGATCCGCTAGCTCGAGAGCCTGCGCTCCGGCTATCTTAACCGTCTCGACTACCTTATCGACGAAGATATAGGTATCGTCCTTAACCATTTTACATAAGCGAGCAAAGTATTTTTTAGGATTGTCGATACCCTCGGCGGTTGCCCGAGCTATCATTTTACCCCACTCGTCGCCTCGTCCGAGCTTTTCGAGCTTAATCTGTACCGAGCGATAAAACGGCAAAAAAGCCTGGTTATCTATAAGGTCTACCGCCGCGCCGATACGCTCTATCATCGTTAGGCGACGTTGCTCCGTTATCGTGTAAGACATTTTTAGTTTTCCCTCCATTTCGTCCTGGTCTCTAATATATCATCGGTTCGTAATTGGAAGCAACTCCGCTTGTCCTTAACAGGGGATAACTCGCTAAAATATGTGCAAAAGTCCGGGTTTTTACCCCCAGGCATCTATATAGTATGTAGATAATTACTAAAAGTAATATCTATATAGTATGTAAAAAGGTCGATTTAACAGAGGTAGGTTACTTACCGTGGGCGCGGTTTACGAATCCCATCCAGGCGGTGTCGGCGGCGGTTAAAGCCTTACCGAGCTTATAAAGGTGGAACTCTTTTTTATTAGCTAGCTGACCCTCGACGTAAATTGGTAAAAACTCGCCGGGAGTAAATGTTTCGTATTTGTTTTTGATTTTGTTAATCATACTTACATATTAGCATAGATTAGCTTATTTGTCAATAGGTATAACAGAGGTAAAGTAAAAATCCCCTGCTGACCGGAGTCGTCGGGGATTATATACCGAATGGAGTTCTGACCCCTAGAGTGTCTTACTTCCCTAGTGGCTATCTTGGACTATATCATAATCGACTGCTGGCTACTACCACCGGTTTTATCCTTACCGAACCGGACGGCTCCATAATAGGCGAACGCCGCCGCCTCCACCGGATCGGATTGTATATCGGGGTTCATACTCGCGTAACCGAACATACCGTCTCGTCCTATGTCGCGGCGCTTTACGGTTTTAATCGAGACGTTTAATCCCGGCTGGTCGTAGTGAGTAAGTAATTTGTTCTCGATAGCGTCGTTAAACGCGGCGTAGGCGGCTCCGGCTTCTTTTACGTTAGGCGTTAGGATACGCTTAGATATTCGCCGGTCGGACCGGACTAGCTCCTCTACGAGTAATTGAGTGCCGGAGGCTCCGTCGATAATTACCTTTTTAGCGTAGCGCCATCGGTTATTTTGGAGGAGCCAGCGCGTAAGCCACCCTGTACCGGCGGATCGAGGGCGGCGCTCGATAATCTCGATATGTACTAAATCCGGCGCCTGCATAAGCACCCCGACCGCGAGACTCGTCGCACTACCGTCCGGCGCGAACTTGATAGAGTATACGAGTACCGGAGGGACCGGGAGCGTAATCTTAGGTACGGCAAGCGGCAACCATTGGTCGTCGGTAAAAGCTCTCTGGCTCTCTACTCCGGCTATCCAGCCGAGGCGCATCTTATTAAACGAATCGATAGCCATTTGCGACGCCTCTTTACGGACGGCGCTTAATTGGAGGAAGTACCCGAGGCTCGGGTTAGTCGCGTACCAGGCGTCCTCGTCGTTAGGATCGGTAATAGACGCGACGCTCCACTCCTGCCAGCATACGTCGGCGACTTTGCCGTCGATTACGTTTTTACGGATACGGACGAATACAGTACCGGTCGTCGATCCGGTCGGCGGCGTTCCGGCGCGGATAACTTGGTAATTATTATTTTTACCGGCGGAGATAGTCGGGAGGATAGCCTCCTGCTGGGCGTCGGTCTCTTCTTGTGCCTCGTCGATTAGTAGGACGTCATTAGTGCTACCGAGTCCGTTAGTACGAGTACGCGTACGGAATACGCAACGTCCGCGATTTCGTAGCTCTATATAGTCGAGGCTCTTAGGCTCTTTATCGAACTCGTCGGTAAGCATATCGCGGATCTCCGCCTCTGCGTCGTAAAAGAACTGCTGGACGCGGCGCTTAATCTCCGAGACGGTATTATCGCTCTGCGCCGTATAAATAAGCGCCTCTCCGAGGAATATCATACCGCCGATAATACGAGCGATAAAAAGCTCCGATTTACCGTTCTGTCGTGGGACCAGGAGACCGCAGTCGGGGTTTACCCACTTCCATTGACCGTCCTCGTCCTTTTCGACCGCGAGCCAGCGATAGAGGATTAGCTTTTGCCACGGCTTAAGCCGGATACCGTACGCGTCGAGGAGGCGTATCGTTTTATCAGCCAGCCATATATCGCCGTTCCGGTAATAATCGAGTCGAGGCTTTTGATTGCCTTTACGTTTAGTCGCCATTAGTCGTCCTCCAGCTCGAGGTCGTCGATAGTCACTCGAGATTTAAAGCTAGTATTACGCGCACCGCCGCCGTTAGCCGCTGGTCGTTTTTTAATATCCTCCTCCGGCTCCGCGTTAGCGCCGGGCATATCCGTCATAAGTTGACCGAGGACGGTAGACTTTTTAGGACCGAGACGCTTCTCGTAATCGGCTATCTGAGTCATAACCTCTGTCAATTCTTTAGCTACGGACGCCGTATCTCGCGCTCCTGCGCCCCTCTCGAGTTTTTCGGCTAAAGCGTCGCGCGTCGCGCATAGGACGCCGTAGAGGTCGTTTTTAAGCGCTTTAGCGACGATACCGTCTTTATTCCTCCGCTTGTTAGTTAGACCGCTCTGGTGGACCTTAGTAATACGATGAGGGTTATTTATTATGTCGTGCCACCACGATAGCGCCGCGTATCCCTCCGTCGGCAGGAAGTCCTGCCCAGTCGCGGCAAGCATACGGATTTGCGACGGCGGCAATTTTTTAAAATAATTCAGCCAGGCATCGTAGTCTTTTTTATTTGTAACCTTAATCTCGAGATTTTTCTCGTTCCAGTCGCGAGCTAGATATACGAAGTGCTTAGGATCGAGCTTATAGAACCAGTCGAGATGCTCGCGCTCGGCGTCGGTAAACATCGGCTCGCGCTTTTTAGCGTCTGCCATAGCTTAGTCCTTCTCCGGCGCGACGAACCCCATAGGCGGCTTAACGGACGGATAGACGCCCTCGCCGGTACGCCTGCAGTAACCTTTAGGCGCGTAATGCTCCGGCGGTTTACGGTCGTCCTCGCCTATCGCTGGCTGGATAATCCACCATAAAGTACCATCGAGATATTTAACCTCGCCGATTACGATGCCCCGGACTTTAGATACTACGTCCTCCGCCTCGTCGCCTAGCTTTATGGAGCGCTTAGCCATTAGGCTACTCCGTTCCAGTATATATTTTCGTAATTGTATTTAAGCGTCTTAGTCTGGCTCGCCGCTAATAGGGACCGGGTATTTATCGCCTTGACTCGTTTAAATCGCTTATCGGATATTTCGTAGCTCGTAAAGTATACCGGGTACTCGCTCGCCGCCGCCCAGTCGTAAAACGCTTTATGGTCGAAGCCGCTCTCTCGATACTCCGCCGTACCCTCGTACGGAGGGTCGCAAAATAATATCGGATTAGCGCCGGAGACTAGGACGTCGGTATAGCTTTTATTAGTAACCTCTAGTTCACTTATCCCGGGCATATTTACGATATGATTTAGTCGGTCGATATAATGGAGGTGCTGGATACGGAGGTCGGCGCACTGGCGTTGTAGGACGATCCGGCGCTGATATGGCGTCGTATACCGGTCGAAGTCGAGGAATAGCTTTACGCCCTCTCGCTTAAAGTGGTCGCGGACGAACTCCTCGAGATAGCTTAGATTACGCTCGCCGTTAAATACGACGTTATGTAGCCGGAGCTTAAACTCCTCGATGTCGCGACCGTATAGATAATTACCGTTAGTACTATTGCCGAACGTCCAGCAAGTCTGTAGGAGACCGGCGTACCAGTCGTCGTCGCGCCACCGCGCCTCGAACTCGGATCGAGTAATAAAGTTACTCGGAATATCGCCGCCGTCTTTTAGGTACGTCATTAAAGAGCTTATAGCTTTGGATAGCTCGTTATAGTGGACCGTAACGTCCGGGTAATTTAATACCGTATAGAGCGATACGCTACCGCCTCCGCCGAATAGGTCGTATAAGTCCGTAGCCTCTGGATGCCGTTTAAGGATAAAGGGTACTATTTTATCGACTAGCTTTTGTTTAGACCCCATATAGGGGATACCGTAATGTCTCGCCACGCTTTTAACTCCATTCTAATCCTCGAACTCGAAGTCGCAGTTCGGGCATATATGCGTTTTGTTTTGGCTATCCTTAGCCGACGGAGCGTCCGCCTCGTCGCCGATTTCGCCGAGGTTGAACTTAGGGATACCCCAGTCCTCTAGCTCTTTGACATCCCATAGGTTCGCCATAATATCGGTGTCCCACTCTCCGGCGGCGGTATTGTCCTTTATGATAAACTCGCGCTTTTGCGCCTCGGATAGACCGGTTACCTTCTTAACGGTAACGTCGGTATAGCCGAGATCCTTAAGCGCGTAAATACGCTGGTGTCCGCCGAGGATTGTGAGATTTTCGTCGACGACTATCTCTCGGAGTTGTTTCATTTCCGGGAAGTCTTTAAGAGACTTTTTTAAAGCCTCGTACTGTTTCTTCCCGATTTTGCGAGGGTTTAAATCGTTAGCGATAAGCGCGTCGACTTTCTCGACGTACGTCTCTACGGTTACCTCTGGTCTAGCTTTAGCCATAGTCGCCTTCTCCTTTCTTAACCGGGTAGTTCCCGTATGCGCTCTGGTTTCTGTAGTAATTGTAACATAAGCGTCTCTGCTACAATTAAACTAATAACGTATAGGAGGATGGAGGTTAGATAATTGTCACTAGATAGATTTCCTAAAAAGCCTTGTAAGTTTTGCCGCGATCCGAATCCCCGACATTTTCCGTACGCCTGTCCGGTAAATCCTAAAGTCGCTCTAAAACGTAAGGTCGGACTAAAACGGACTCCGATTAAAAAGATAGGCAAGCAGACTAAACAGTGGTTTATTACCCGAGCTACTTGGATACGCAAAAATCCGCCGCCGATAGAGGGTAAGTATTGGGAGTGCTATCTCCGTATCCATCCGTGGTGTCCTGGTCGGATAGACCTCGAGCATTTAACGCTCGACCACGTTGTTAGCCGGAGCCGCGACCCGAGCCTTCGATTTAATCTCGATAATCTTAAACCGGCTTGCCAGTATTGTAATACCGAGAAGGGTAGCAAGTCGCTTGACTACGTTAAACCGGGAGCTGTATAATTTATTTATTCAGCGTAAAAAATAAACACTGACCATAAAAAAGAGCGCCGTTGCGAGGGCGCTCTTTTGGTTTAGCCGGGACTATTTATTTTTAGTCTCGAAGTAATTTTGCGCGAACGATATAATCCCTGCAGGAATACCGATTAAGACGGCGAGGGCTACGAGAAGGCTTACGCCTTGCGTCGCGATAAAGTGTTGAACGTAATCGCTTACGCCTGGTAATTGCCATAGACCGTATAAAAACGCTACGACCGCCGCGCCGACGCTCTGTACGAACGTACGAACGCCACGCTGGACCGGCGTCTTAGCCGGAGTTGGTTGTTTAGTGACATCGCTCATAGTATTACCCCTTTCCGAGGATTTTATTTAATTGCTCTCCGAGCCAGCGCATAAACGCGTTGCCGGTCTGCTCGGCGGCGATATGCTCCGCCTCAAGCTCCTCGGCTTTCTTCTTCGCGTCCTCTCCGGCTTTTTTAGCATCGGATAATTGCGTCGATAAGTCAGAGGCTTGCTCGATAGCCGCGTCTAGCTCCTCGCGAGTCGGACGAGTACCGAGCGCTTTTAGCTGGTCTTGTAGACCATAAATCTGCTGATCCCACTTATCGTTAACGGCGGTAAATCCGACCGTCTGATAAAGCGTAGCTCGATCCGCCTCGGGATTATCCGAGACCGCCTCGACGTACGTTAGGAACTCCTTACCGACGAATACGTCGAACTCCGGACGAGAGAGCGAGCGCCCTCGCATTTGGATCATTGTTTTATTACACCGGTTAAACCAGTTATCTCCGCTACCTATAATCATAAGACCGTTCCCTCCTTCGCTTATATATTGGTCTAGGTTTACTATCTGTTGCGCTTGCTGAATCGGGCGCGTATTTTTAGTCGTATAGAGCGCTCGGGCGCCGTTCTGTTCGA
This sequence comes from Simalia boeleni, assembly GCA_026541955.2. Taxonomy (NCBI): domain Eukaryota; kingdom Metazoa; phylum Chordata; class Lepidosauria; order Squamata; family Pythonidae; genus Simalia; species Simalia boeleni. The sequence goes on from JANKYG020451637.1 coordinate 22,876, forward strand.
AGTTAGCCTCGCCGGATAAGTCGAGCCATATATGACCGTAATTATTCCAGCGACCGTTCTCGTAGATACGACCCATATCGCGGTTTACGCATACGTTTAGCCAGCCGCTACCGTTACGAGCTAGGTTCTGCGCGAGTAGAGTATCGCCCACGCTAATAGCGTTACCGCGTCCGGCGTACGGACTAGGAGCGCCGAGGAACTCGAGTAGCGCTTTAATAAGCGACACGCACTGTCCTTGATACGGAGCGGATTTACCGTTAACGGACTGCCCGACGAGCGAGTTTAAAAAGTCGCGGACTTCTTGCTTAGTCCTCGCCATAAATATCCTCCGGCTCGGAAGGCTCCGGGACGTACGCTTTTAGCGCCTCTGGACTTATCTCGGGTTGTTTCTCGTCAGACATAGCTCGAACTCCTTATGGCTTAATTATAGCACGTCGCTATTATTACCACGCGTTAGATACCGGGAACGGATTATCGACGGCGAGACCGTCGTAGTCCTCCGCCATTTTAGCGCCCTTGCGCCGGTTACACTGGCTATGAGTAAGCTGGAGGTTATCTAAATCGTAAACCGCGCCGCCCCGGGACCGGGGGACGATATGGTCGACCTCGACGGCGAGAGGGTGGAACGGCGGCGCCTCTAAGTCTATCTCTTTATGACATATAGCGCATACCGGATCTTTACTAGCGATAGCTCGCTTACGCGCTATCGCCCACTCGGTTTTGTTCCATTTTTGTACGCGCGGAGCAGGGGAGTCCATACGAGGATTACTCCTCGGAGAGTGGCTCTGGACGCGTAGTAGTCTCGTCGCTTACCGGCTTACGTCCGATACTGATTTTAAGATCCTCGACATCGCCTTGTGCGGATTTAATACCGTCTTTAAGGATAGTTCGAGCCTCGGTAGGATTTTCGGCGTCGATAGTACCTTCTATCTCCGGTTGACCTTTATACGAGTAGGTAAATGGGTATTGTTGCATAATCTAATCCTCCATCCTTATGCGGTTACGTCGCCTAATACTATTGCGTGGACGCTACCACCTTCGTTAGCTACCGACGGACTCGTCGCGCTCGATACTAATACTCCGGCTGATAACGTATGAGTTCCTGCAGGGATTGCGATAGCTCCGGTCGCGGCTCGGTGGACAGCTCGACCACTACCGTTACCGACGGACGCCGGTGGTACGGATACGTTAGTAGTCTGGTTAACTCCGTCGAGCATAATAAGTGGACGGAACTCGAAGTCGCTCGTACTAATCGCGGATACGTTTACCTCTACAAAAGCGACGCAAGCCTCTGATACCGTAAAGGATATACTAGCACCGACGCTACCTAAGTTCGTATTTACGCCGTTAGTAAGACCGGTAGAGCTAGACGTTTTAGCGCCTTTAATATTATTAGCGAGAGTACCCCAGTCGATATTCTGTCGGAGCGTACCCGGGAACGGATAGCCACTCGGGTTAATCGTATAGCTATAAGCAGGATTTTCGATAAGAGCGTTAGCTAGCGTGTAAGTGCTACGTCCGTCTAGGGTAACCGTCGTATTAGTAGCGAACGCCGTAGCGGTAACTCGGAAGTACTTAACCGTACCGCCTTGCACTAGACGGATCTTAGTACCGACAGGGAATTGCGCTCGAGCGTCGACACCGGCGATAGTAAACGTGCTAGCCGAGGCGTATACCCAGGTATAGATAAAGTCGCTTACCCAGCCGCCTTGCGGAATCGGTTGAGTTAGCTTACGGAGGTCGTCGATAAGCGAGTTAGAGATAGACGTCTGCCCGGCTGGTACTCGGACGCGTCCTAGCTTAGTCCAGGGGTTACCGGCGCCGACAGCGGTCTGGATTGCGGAATCGGTAGGATCGACCGGCGAGCCAGCGGCTGTACCGTTTACGACCATAATCTTTACTACGCCGTTAGTGTTATTGCTTACCGCCGTACTCGGAGCCTGTCCATAGTCGACGTAAATAACCACGATGTCGCGGCGAGGGTTCGATCCGTCGGCGGCGCTTATAGCTTGGTTGTATACCGCGTCGTTAAATACCGGGTGGGCGTAAGATCCGTCGGACCGGCGGACGAACGCGTCGCCGATAGATACGTCGACACTCATATTAGCGCCAGCCGCGCGTTGCGATAATGATAGACCGGTAATTACGTCTCCGGAGAAGGCTTTAGCGAGCGCCCTAAGATGACCGCTCTCGCTAGTCTTACCGCCGTCCCTGTTTGCTGTGCCTAGTGACATATCCTTAATTCTCCTATTGTTTTAATTTTAACATAATCGTCTTATATCTCTACTACCGATATTGTACCTTTTTGAGGTGCGAATATATTAGCTCGGATTAAAATACCAGCCGGAGTCGAGTTATAATCGGCGTGTTTTATCTGGACGTAATAGCTATAAGGGTCGTCGCCGACCGGCTCGTAAGTGTACGACATATCCTGCGCCGGAGTATCCCACGCTATATCGAAAAAGAATTGCGCGAAGCCGCTATCGGGTCGGTCTACGACGTACGTCATTTTATACGTCTTTTTAAACGTCGGACTCGTAATACCGTGTAGCTCGAAGTCCCACTGGTTAGAGGGTAGGAGTCGGCGGTAAAATACCCAGCTATCTCCAGCCATAGCTTGAGGCGTCCGCTTTAGCTCGGCGAGCGTAGTAATCGCTTTAGCGACTCGTTCCTGCAGGGATTGTATATCTTCTCTCGTAGCCATAATTAAACGTCCATCGTCGTAATAGTGCCGGTATCGGTACTATCTATAATAAACTTAATCTTTATATTCGTCCCGGAGACGTAGCAAGTCACGTTAAAGTACCACGCGTCGAGTCCGTCCTGCGGCTGGAGGTTAGGGTAGCTAAGGAAGGTATCGTGGACGTAACCGTTTACGGCGGCTTTACCCATAAAAGGATCGTTAAATACTCCGACCGTATAAGGTACTCCGTCGACCAGCATATAGTAGCGCATACGGTTTACCGGCGCGATTTGCTCGTCGGCTTGGAATAGGATCGACTTATTTATCGCTCGAGATTGCCCGGCAGGGAACGTAGGCGTCCAGTCGACGTCCCACGCGGTATTTTGGTTTATATAGCTCTGGACGGTATCGTTACCGTTAGGCTGGCGTTTTTTTAAATCGCGGATCTGATCCTCGATAGACTTAAGCTCGACTCCGAGTGCGTTATAATTATCGTCTACTCTCGTCATAGCGTATTCTCGTTCGTTACGGTTAGGACGCCGGTATCGGTCGCGTAAAAATAGACTTTAATATAGACCGGTCGCTGGTCCGCGTTACCGCCATTATAGAGATTATTACCGAAGTAACCGTGATAGCTAAACTTTTTAGGCGTAGATCTAAAGTCGTCGATAAATGGATAGCTGAAGCCGTACGTCTGTCCCGGGGACGCCGGAGTCGTCGGATTACCGAACATTAGCTTATAAAACGGAGTTGCCCACGGCTCTTGCTGATTATCGGCGATAAAGCGAGCGGTAAAAAAGGCGCGGACGCTATCCGTCCCGGCGTTATAGGTAGCGACGACATCGTATACGGTCGGATTACCGGAGCCGTCGAGCGCCTCGACGATCTTAGGCTTAAGAATATCGCGCCCGACTCGCTGGGCGTTTTTAATAGTCTCGAGGTCCGCGCGGAGACTTTTAAAGTCCTCCGCGAAGGCTAACTCGGGGAGTAAGCCAAGCCGACCAGCCATTACGATACCGCCTGAACGAAGCCGTAGTTATCGACCGTAAGTCCTATATCCTCGGCATCGTTATCGTCTATCGTTACGGCTATTTGCTCAATCCGGTAAATATCGTTTAGCGGTAAGCTCGGGTGTCCTTGAATCTCGACCGGAATACGGTCGCCGACCCATACGGTATTTAAATCGAGGAAGTCCCCGGTAACCGTTAGCTTAGGGAGGATTAGTAAGTCTTTAGTCTTAGCATTTTCGGCGGCGGTATTTTGGTCGAGTACCGTCTGATCCTCGACGGAGTTAAAGGTTACCTGGCGCATACGAGTGCCGTAGTTAAGTCGGCTATCGACGTCGCTTACCTCCGAGCGTACTGTTTCCTCTCCGAATCCGCTACCGAGACCGATAGTATAGTTATAAAGATTTAGAGCCGTCTTAGGCGTGGAGATATTCTTAATGTTGTACGGATACGTTAGCTTAAGATTGGGGCGGTAAGTCCCCTGCATTTGGTAGGTATTAAATAGCCGGTCGTAAGTAAAAGCGAAGTCGAAGTTACCGTCGATTAAGTCGGTAAGGTTTAAGAGCGCGTCTTTTATATTCTGGTCGATATAGTTACGGTCGCGGAGGACGCCGGTATTATATTGCTCGGGACCGTTATTTACTCCGAAGTCGCCGTATACGGTCTGGCTATCGTCGAGCATATCTCGCGCGATAGTAGTACTCTCGGTCGCGGCGTAGCTCTTAGTGATTAGCCGGGCGGCGAATAAGTCGAGGAATCCGGTAGCTTTTACCACCATACTCGCGCCGCCCTCGCCGAACGTATAATTTATATCGACGACTTGAGTACCGAATAGATACTTGCCATTACGCTTAACGCGGACGTCGGTAACGTACGGCACCAGCGTAGCCTCCGGGTCGCGCCCGGCGCTCTCGCAGTGATCCTCGAACGCTTTAACGTCGAGAGTAAATTGTAGCTCCTCGGAGTTATTACGTTTAATCGTATAGGACCGGCTAGTCGCTAGCTTACTAATATCAGCGACGAATACGCCGTTTATCCATAGCTCGAGTTCGTACTTTAATTGCGGAGTTTTAGCCATACTAGATACCTGTTACGCCGTTCCGCCACTCGATTTCGGCATAGCCGTTATCCGTCGGGGTATCGGTATCGTAGCGTATAGGATTAGCGCCGACGAGTAGACCCCACCAGGTAGAGCCAGCGACCATATTACCGATTACGTCCGAGCCGTTTAGCTTGACCGTTCGATTAAGCATATCTATTACTAGCTCGTCGCCGGTATTAGTATTTATCGAGAGAGCGAACTGCTCGCCGGTTGCCTGGTTAGTGATAATAGGATCGTGCGCCGTATCGTGGATAGTAATTACCGGATAGACGATAGCGTTACCGCTGTTAGTTACGATAGTCGGGGCGCCGCCCTGGTCCCATACGACCGGGAGGATATATGGTGTAACGTAACCACCGTTATCGAGCGTACGGTTAACGATAGCGCTCTGAACGTCTCCGCCGTCGGTCGAGTAAAAGAGAGGGTCGGGAGCCGTAAGCTGGAGGAGATACTCGCTCATATAGCCGCCGGTACGATACTCGAGTTTTAAATCGGTAACACGGCAGTCGACGCGATACGTCTCTCCGCTAAAGACGGTTATATAGACCGGGATTAGAGTGTCGATAGGTAGCGAGCTAAGCATAAGCGAGCGGTCGACGCGGTGCTGTTGCCGAGTACCGCCGACCTTACCGATACGTCCGGTTATCGAGATTTGTCGGAATCCATAGAGCTGGTTAGTAATCGAGCCGCCGGATCGACCGGAATAAAGGAAGCTAGACGTACGAATATCCGCCGCGCCGAGACCCGAGACGCCGGTAATTATAAAGTTACCGCCTTGCGGATTTGCGCTTAGTGTTAGTACGTTGTTTAAAAATATCTTCATTTTATCGCCTTATTTGCCACGCTAGCTCTCTACTTACCGAGTCGAGGTCTACTTGGTTGTAGATATTATTATTTTGGACTACACCGGCTCCGTTAGCAATATCGCTAGCCGGACCGTCGACGTACGGAGTCGATAACGCGCTAGCGGTTACGTTAGCATCGAGTCCCAGACCAGCCATAGCGCCGCTCGCGAGGGATTGTACGGCTTTATCGACTATCCCGGCGTTATCGGTAATACCCTTAGCGAGACCCATAACGTCCATCTTACCGACCCACGCCCACTCGGTAGACGGCGAGTGGATACCGAAGATACCCTTAATACCGTCCATAACGGATTTACCGAAGCCTTGTATCTTGCCGAGTATCCAGCCGGTTACGTCGCTAATACCGTTCCAGAGACCCCTGATTAAGTCGCCACCGATACGCGCTAGATTGCCCGGAGAGAGCGTATCGCCGATTACTCCGAGGATACGACCGACTGCGCCGATAATAGATCCGAGGACGCCCGGTACGGCTTTAACGATAGCGAGGAATAGCTGGATACTCGCGTTTATCATCATATTTATATACTGGGTACTCGTTAGCGTCTTTACGACGTTCTCGATAATCGTAGGCAGAGCGTTAACCAGAGCGATAATTATAGTCGGGAGGGCTTTTATAATTGCGAGGAATAGCTGGATAGCGCCCATAATGATTTGCGTAAGGGTCGTCGGGTTAGTAAGTCCGTTAACGATTGCGTCGATAATCTGAGGGAGCGCATTTACGATAGTCTCGATAATTTTCGGTAGAGCTTGGAGTATCGCTAAGAATAGCTGGATAAAAGCGTTTATAAGCGTCGGTAGTGCCTGGAGTAGAGCTTGTACGATAGTCGGGAACGCGGCGACGAGCGCTAGGATAAGATCCGTAGCGGCTTTAATAAGCGCCGGGATAAGCGTCGGTAGTGCCGCCGAGATAGCCGGGACGACCGCCTGCAGGATTTGGCTAATACCGTCGACGAGCTTAGGTAAGAGCGCGACGATTTGCGGTACGGCTATCTTAATCGTATTTACAAGGCTATTTACGAATCCGGTTACGTTGCCGGTCGCCATAAAGTCCTCGAACGCTTTTTTAGTCGTGTTTATAGATCCGGCTAGGGTATCGTTTTCCTTAGCGTAGTTACCGGCATATTTAGCCGTTTTCTCCATAAACATTTGTTGCGCGAGTCCGACCTTTTCCTGGATCGACATCTCGGAGGTAGATTTATTTATACCCTTAGATAACGCGTACGCTCCGATGGCGGTATCGTTCATAGCGACACCGAGGTTATCCATCATCGTAAAGTTACCCTTAGCCATACCTGTTACGGCTTCGAGCGCGTCGCTCGTAGAGATACCCATAATCGAGGCGACGTCCGAGGCGCGTTGCATCGAGTCGCTCGACATCTTCATCGAGTCTTGTACGCTAAATCCGGCGCCCTGGAATAGAGACCCCATTTTATTAGCGCCCTGCAGGAACTCGTTTTGCGAGAGACCGGCGTTAGTATACGCGTCGTCGGCGGCGGCTTTTATGCCATTAGCGTACTCGCCGAATACCGCCTCGGCGCCTCCGAGCTGTTGCTCTAGCTCCGCTCCGGCTTGGAGAGCCTTGCCGGTAAGAGCTACCATACCGGCGGCTCCGGCGGCTAGTCCGGCGGCGATTGCGATACCTCCGGCTTTAGCGAATCCTCCGAGCTTACCGATAGCCGATTGGAACGGACCGGAGTTACTATTTACTTCGTCGCCGAGAGCGGCGGTGGCAGGACCGGCGGAGCCTTTAAATCCAGCCGCGATTTTCGACTGGATACCCGACATATTCGGGGAGACTCGTACTGTTGCTGAACCTATATCTGCCATTTGGTTGGGTTACCCTTTATTTAAAGCCAGTTTTACCGCAACCGTTGGCGTAGATTTTATAGTTTAAATTATAACATAATCGGTATCATACTCGACCGGCGTCTTTAGCCTTTGCTAAAGCTAAATGACCGATATAGTTTTGGTGCGCATCGCGACCGGTCGCGGTAATACGCGCGATAGCTCGCTGACCTTTACCACCCGGGCTTACGCCGACAGATTGAGTTACCGTTATCGTCGGAGGATCGGACGAGACGCTACTCGCCATAGAACGAGCGCGGCTCGCTATCGCTTCAGCCGACGCTTTAATCGTCGGCGCCACCATCGTCGTTAAGATTTCGTTCGCGGCGGCGATGTCTAGGTAAAAGTCTACGTCCTTACTCATACCTCTTAGTATAGCTCACGCGTATAGAGATTACGCTACTGCTCTCCCCTACTGACCCCCTACCACTACATTTTATAGGGGTGGAGTCAAGCGGAGCCGGTCTCTTGACCCAGTAGGGGAGGGAACAAAAAGCGAACATAACTAGCTAAAATCCGGCGATTTTATAACGAAAAAGGGACTAATTTATAATCCCTATAACGTATTGAATACATTTTTTAACCGCGTTTTAGAGCGAGTATATCGCGGATCTCGTCCGTAGTATGCTTCTCGATACCGTTATTTATAGCTCCGGGCGCCGACTTTTGCGGCATAAAGTCCGGTATAAACGGAGTCGGTCGGTGTTGCGGTATTTTCTTACGAGCGTCCTTAGATTGCATCCATACGAGCGTCTCGAGTAAGTACGTCGCTTTGCTTAAGAATATCTCGTTCCACCCCCACTGGACGGCTGGCTCTAGCTTAGTATAGACCCGACTATTACGCGGTAACTGGAATAGGAGCCGCGCCGCTCTTGCCGAAGAGACTACCGCGACGTCGAGATTATAGTATTGCTGGAAGTCTGCCTCTAGCTCGTCAAAATGCTCGGCGCGTATTTTGCGTAAGGCTAGCCTTTTGGGTCGAAGTTCTTAATGATTACTTGGTAAATCTCGCCGAGCTTGCCGATACGGAGGCGAGGCTTATAGCCGTCCTCGTCTTTATGCTTAGCCGCGTCGAGCTTAGTAAACTCGTCCCGGATACGCTCGAACTCTTCTTTACCGACGAGGAAGTGCATTAGCGGCACGACCGCCGTAATCTGGTTCTGGTTCTCAATTTTGTTAATAAGCTCGAACGCCTCTACGTCGTCGAGGAGGTCGGTATCGACGGTAAACTTAATACCGTCTAGCTCGAGTTCTTTTTTACCGTTGCTAATAGTTTTATCTTGGTCGGACATATCTACTACTCCATTCTTAGTTAGTAATTATGATTATAGCATAAACAAAAAGCGCCCCGGAGGGCGCTCGTTTGCCGGTTGGCGTCGATTAAGACGCGACCTTAGTGATGTACTCGACGTGAGTATTACCGTCGGTGTCCGGGTAAGCCTGGAATAGCGCTGGGTAAGCGATAGGCTCGCCGTCGACGTAAGTAATCTCGCCGGATCGGTCGACGATTTGCGCGTTAGCGACTACGATACGCTTAATGCGTCCGCCGCTAAGCACTATCTCGAATACGACGACTACGTTAGGTAGCGGAGCGCTCGTCTGCTTAACCGTAATATTATCGCCGGATACGACAACATTGTCCTCGCCGTAAAATACGCGGAGGGCGTCCGGTTGAGTCTCGATAAGGTTAACCATAAAGGTTTCGCTAAAGGTCGTCTGACCCTCTAGCACCTTATCGCCTCCCCAGGCGACTACCGACTCGGTGTCGGTTTCAATCGAGTTAACTAGACCGTCCTCGGAGACATAGCCGAGACCCTTAAAGGCGGCGTCTAGGGTTGATGTTGCGTTGGTTGGTACGGTTGTACCGGCTGGAGCGACGAATACGGCGCCGGTAGCTTTAGGCTTACCGAACGATACGTTGCTCGCGTCATTGGAACTATCCATAATTTTTATCCTTGTATAGATAAGCGACACAACAACTCGCGGAGAGAAGCTCTGTTTAATCGGATTATATCATAACCGCAATAAGCCGTCACTACCGCAATTCACGCCGAGACCCAGTATATTTGCCGAGCAAGCCGGACGAGCCGGAGGATTTATGTTAGGCGGTATCGTAACACTTGGGGTAGACGGACTCGTCGGAGCGCTCGGCGTCGGACCGGTCCCGGTCGCGGTGCTATTACTCGAGCCGCTAGAAGTGGTCGTCGAGGTCGATCCGCCGGTAGTGCTAGTACCGGCTCGAGCTTTTAAAGCGTCGATTTGCCTGTTTAACTCGTCTATCTGTAGCTGGAGCGCTTGCACTTGCTCGTTTAGAGATAAAGAGATAGGAGTCATTTTATAGCGGTTACTGTCGTAAGAGTCCGATTTACGGTTTCCGTTTATATAAAACTCGTACTCGGTGTGGACGACGTAATCTCCGGCGACTTGGGGTTGCTTCTTTAGGCGTAGATTTTGGCAGTTAGTATCGCGCTTTTCGATACCGGCGTCGAACTGATACTCCGCCTGGACTTGCCCGGTCTTATCGTCGGCGTCCTTAAATTGGATAAAAGAGCGTACGGCGGCTATCTTAATACCCTCGGTATTTACGCGGCGGCAGAGCGTTAAGAGAGGCTCCGTACCCACAGGCGTATCGTCTACCTTAACGTAATAAAAATCGAGGAAGTTTTGCGCCGGAGCGTATTTATAGTAGAGTTGCTGACCGACCCAGAATATAGCGAAAAACGATAGGACGAAAAAGGCTATCCGGGGTAGGCGCTTAATTAAAGTTGCTACCACTCCGTATACGACGCGGACCGGCGTAAAATTGAGTAATTTACTTGTTCGCTCTTTCATATTATTTCTTCCCTATAAACGATTTAATAACGTCCGTTAATATCTTACCGATTTGCTCCGGGTTAAGTCCGACGGCTAGTCCGAGGAGACCGATAATAACGTATCCGGGTACTTCGATAGCCGGGACGACGCCCTTTAGGATTAAAAGTACGACCACAGATAAAAGCGCTAGGACTTGTAAGATCCGAGCGTATTTATCGACTAATTGCTCCGTAGGTGGAATTGTCGCTTTTATTTTTTCGGGAGCTTTATTTTTTGGTCTTTTTGCCATTACGTTTTACCCATACCCATAATTCGTGTTTCGTTAATAGACCGCAGATATAGCCGAGGGTAAACGCTAAGAGTAAAAATATCCATTCGTTCATATCCTCACCATATACCCTACGGCGGATTTAATCTGTAATAATTTACTCACGATCCGTAGATGTCCGTTCTCGACGTACTAATACTCGAGAGAGTTTGTGCGCCGTTAAGTCCGATAGCGGATAG